>VXBB01012738.1:129502-159741 GCA_013399915.1 Illadopsis cleaveri
CGCCCCTCCGGCTCCCGTTTCCAGGGACGCCGCGCGCCAGCCGCTCCCGTCGCCCATTGGCTGTTGCATAGCAACCGACCCCACCCGTCTCCTTCGTCGCTCTTATCTGACGTCATCTCGCCGCGCCGAATCTCGCCGTGCTATGGCGGAGGTGAAGGTGAAGCCTGAGGTGCCCGATCCCATGGACATCGAGAGCAGGTGCTGGGGGCGCCCTCAGGCAGGCAGGGAGGCTGCCGGGCGGGGGGTGGGTGTGTGGAGGCCACGAAGGACGTGTTTTGGGGCGGGGGGCAGCAGGCGTGGCGGGGCCTTGTTGTTCAAGGCCTGAGGAGGATGGTTCGACGCCCGAGTGTTAATCAGGAAATAGGTGCTGAAGGAGAGGGTTGTTGGGGGCACTGAGAATTTCGTGCTGGGAGGTGCTTAGGTGGCAGTAGGGGTTGGGTCAGGTCACTTTCGGCTGTCCTGAGTTTTTCTGGTCTTGGAAAGGGAAATGGAGCACAGGGAGTTGGTGCCGAGCTCCCTCAAGAAGCAATTGATGAATACTTTTCCCCTGAGTTTCTCTTGTCATTCTCTTCCATCCCGACTCCAGTACTGTTTGGATTTGGTTTTGGATGCAGCAGAACATGACTTTTAAAGCTGCTTCTCTCCTCCTGCAGGATCATTGAGCTGTGCCACCAGTTCCCTCATGGCATCACAGACCAGGTGATCCAGAATGACATGCCTCACATGGAAGCCCAGCAGAGAGCTGTGGCCATCAACAGGCTGCTCTCCATGGTAGGGACAGCCCACCTTCCTCATCTTCCTCCGCACATACATAACCACAAGGCCCATTAGTGACAGGAAATAAATTAGCTGTAGAGAAAAGGATGGATAGCCCATACTCTCATATGTGAATGTGTTCTCTGAACCCCTCACAAAATCCCAAGCTTGTGGATTGCTCTGATGGTACACAGGGGAAACCTGCCAAATCTGTAGGAACCAAGGCTGTAACTGTAGGAAAGGATCAGCTGGCAATGAAAGAATGGATGTTAATGCTGTTATATAAACTTACACTCTTAGGCTTGTCTAACTGCTTTCCTCTTCAAAACAGGAAATAAGGACTTTTTCTGGCCACAAGCATGCAGAGCAGAACAATCTTTTTGTGTGTGAGAGATGCCAGTAATTGGCTTCTAAGAGTCACTGCCCATCAAAGTTGTCAGCTTTCCAGTGATGGCCACTTAGTAAAAAGTAGAACTTTGCTACTGGAACTTGGAATTGTTCCAGAGCTCCACTGTGATTTCTGGGTTGCCGTGCAAATGAGTACTTTGGTGGAAACTGAGAGCAAAGTATACAAGAACTTGATGTCCCTTGTACCATGTGAAAGTCAGGAGAAATAATAGGAATTGTGTAGATGTTGTGGGAAGGGTCAAGAACTGTTTGTTATTTCTGATAGCTAATAAGTGGAAACTTGCCAGGGGAAAAAGATAATCCTTAAGGCTGTTATTGTTTCCAGTGGTTAAAAATGTTAGTTTTCATTTTTCCTTATTTAGGGTTAAATAAGCCTTCTAAAAATTCTAAATTCTAAAATAAAACTCTTAAATACAGTTTTTATTTTAGAATTTCAGAATATTCCTCCAAAACACCTTTTGAAACAAGCTGTTTGAAGGAAAGTAAATGCATTGTGCCCATCTCTCCTAGGGGCAGCTGGACCTTCTGAGGAGCAGTGCAGGCCTCCTGTACAGAATCAAAGATTCCCAAAATGCAAGGTAAGCCTGTGTTTGCTGGGTAAACATATTTGGAATACAATTCTTGTTTGTAGTTTAAAACAAATCCAACTTCTTTCAAAATTTAGACCTTTCAAAAATCCTGATGTCTGTCTTGTTTTGCAGTAAAATGAAAGGCTCCGACAATCAAGAGAAACTGGTTTACCAAATCATAGAGGATGCAGGCAACAAAGGTACTTCAAATTAGGATTGTGAATTGTACTAACTCTGTTTACTTATGGGACCATTCCTGTCCAAAGTCATAAATGCTTGCCTGGACAATACAAATATAAAATATAATACTCCGACACCTGCTTGTTTTTCCCCAATCCCTTCTGCCCCTTCCTTCCCTTTTGCTGGAAGTGGCAGGCAAGCAACCCAAGCAGTGTTCTGATGTGACTTTTGGTTGGTATGTACAGAAACAAATGATTTCTTCTATTTATTTCTGTTCACTTCTCTCTTTTTAACAGGTATTTGGAGCAGGGACATTAGGTACAAAAGTAATTTGCCTTTAACAGAGATCAACAAGATCCTGAAAAACTTGGAAAGCAAAAAGCTAATTAAAGCAGTTAAATCTGTGGCAGTGAGTATTTCGTGACTTTTTTTAACAATTTCAAACATCTGCTGCCTGCTTTTGTCTGCTTTTCTCTGGGGGCAGAGAAACCTCATTTTGCCTCCAGCTTTCTCTTTGACTGTGCACCAGTGTTTGACTCTCTGCCTTTAGTGTGCAGGTTTGAAGTGCAAGAGATACTGGGCCCACAGGTCAGCTTCTCTGCTGTCTGTCTTCAGTTCTCTGGTTCACACTGGGTCTGGTAAAGCAGAGGGAGGTAGAGAAGTTGGACATAGAAAAGCAGTAGCTTTTTCCGTGTTCTTGTGAAAGATGCTGGCTTCACCTAGTCTTCCAACACCATTGTAAAATGATTAGGAATTGAAATGGTTTGATCTCTGTCTTACCTGAGGGTCAAATAGGTTGAGGATAGCTTGAGTCAGGTGGATTGCTCTGCCTTAGGTATAGGAGTAATAAACCTCTTTTGCAGATTACCTGCTTAAATGTTCCTTCCTTATGAAGGCTTTCAGCTGTTGAGAGCTGTCAATTTCCCTCCAACAGGCATCCAAGAAGAAGGTCTATATGTTGTACAACCTGCAGCCCGACCGCTCTGTCACTGGAGGGGCCTGGTACAGTGACCAGGACTTTGAGTCTGAGTTTGTGGAGGTGTTAAATCAACAGTGTTTTAAGTTTCTGCAGAGTAAGGTGAGTGCTAAAGTCACCTGCCATGTGTTATGTAAACAGGTGCTAGGCAAGGCTTAGATTTTTCATAGGTGTTCACCATTATTGCAGCTAGATTGGCAAATCTGTACTGAACTATTACTTTTGACACAGTAAGTGATGGTGTTGTATTTTAATGATGGATATTTTTATACCCTGGACAAGGAGGGAAGCCTTTTATCTCCAAGGTACAATGACACACTCTCCCAGGTGACCCAAAATTGGGTATTCCTTATCTTCTGTATGCCAGCCCAAGAGAATTACCATCCCTAAGACCCAGCAACGCAGGAATGAGGAACTTTTGTGTTTTATCCTGGAAGAAGGGTGCAGGATCCCTTTAAAAACGGGAAGAGGATGTGAGGGGAGGGCTTTTGTTCTCCCTGGGCACCCCAGGTGGGTTGCCTGGGACGGGTCTCCAAGTCACAATCTGAGAAGCTGCATTTTGCAGTCCAGACCAGCTCCAGAGGGGATTTCACAATACCTTTTCCCGATGCTGCTCGGGACAGCTGAGGAGTCAGACCCTCTCTCCAGGATTTTCCGGCCATTTGTCGAGGAGGGGGTGGACCTGCCACTTACTGGGAAGTTCTTCCCAGCTTTTTTGGCAGCATTGAAGCCTTTTGGATGAAAATTGTTTGTCCAGGTTTTGTTTTGTCCCTGTCCCGCTCTGATTGTTGTTGTGGAAGTTCTGGAACTGTGGAGGCTGTTATATTTAATTTGATATTTTTTCTCTTCTATCTTCTCCCATTTTGTCTCTTTATTGGTGAAAGGAGATTGGTTAAAACTAAAGAGGAGTAACTCATTTTGGCACCTCCACCCTGTATAATTGTCTTAAACTAAGACACAAACCAGGCAGCGAAGAGCACAGGACCAAAAAATCTAGGAAAAGTCACTGGTTTCTGCAGAACGCCTCATTTCTGAGGGGGTGTAAGGCAGCAGTCAGTCAGGTAGCTCTGCCTAGCAGACAATTGCTCCTAATCTAAATTGTCCCTGGTTCATTAAATATGTCTGCAGATTGTAGACATATTTAATGCATTTGTCTACTCTATTACAATATATTTTTAACTGGCTGTAGGTACAGCAGAAACTTTTTTTTTGTCAACAAAATGCCAAATGCTGGTATTCCTTCATATTAATCTGAATTACAGTGTAAATTTTAGGTCATTTATTATAAAGTCATATTTGATTGTTCACTGCATTGTCTCACATACACCAGTCTTAAGAACATGGCTTTAAATGCTAAACATGTCCCAGAAATGGAAAACAAGTTTCGTTTTTGAGTCTGCCTGAAACTGAACCAGGAAGGAGGCTCTTAGCAGTGAGTGCTGACTATAACTAACCTTTGCTTTTTCTCAGGCAGAGGCAGCTCGAGACAGCAAACAGAACCCCATGATACAGAGGAACAGCTCATTTGCCTCATCCCACGAGGTGTGGAAATACATCTGTGAACTGGGCATCAGTAAGGTGAGAACAGATTCATCTCACTACTATTCAAATTGTCAGTGCATGATTAGCTGTAGGAGCTGAGTACTGCAAACTTGCTGAAGGTCTCGTAAATGTCTTAGAACTTCACAGCTTGCGTAGTGGAAGTGAGCTTTGTGGGTTCATTGCTTTTTGGGGAGGGTCACTGGTACTGCCTGGCATTCCAGGATAGCTTGTGCATGCATGTTTTCAAAAATGTGTAAAAGAATAAGCATTCACACCCTGGTTAACTGTCCCAGCTGGTTTAGATTTCATAATTTCTCTTTTAAGTTTGCATATGTGCTTTGAGGAATTTGATGGGAGGGAAAAAAAGAAGGGGAAAAGTACCCCACCATTACTGGTCACCATCAACAAGTATATCTTTAGCAGTCTTGTCTTTTTCTTCTTTCACAATTGTTTTCCTACAAAACTGGAACTATATTGTGTTAGGATTATGGAGACATCTCAGGTACATTGGGAAGTTCTTTTTGGTAAGACCAAGGTTATTGCAAATCAAAAGTGCGCAGGAGATAGGAGGTAGTATTTGCTTTTCTTCTTGCATCTGCACAACTCCATAAAGTTCTCAGTGACACTGGTGTCTTTTTCTGGACTAGGTTAGAACTCTATGGATTTGTTACTTATGGTGTTTGCTCATTTCCTCCTTGCAGGACTCACTGGGATGCGTCTGTCTAACATCTATTTCACAAATTGTTTCTTAGGTAGAGTTGTCAATGGAAGACATTGAGACCATTTTGAATACTCTGATCTATGATGGCAAAGTGGAGATGACCATTATTGCTGCCAAGGAGGGGACAGTGGGGAGTGTGGATGGGCAGATGAGGCTGTACAGAGCCGTTAGTCCTCTCATCCAGCCCACTGGATTGGTCAGGACACCCTGTGGACTCTGCCCTGTGAGTAACTAATTCCGTTTATCATTAGTGGTGCATACAGCTCTTGAACACAGGCTTTGCCAGATGGCACATGGCCACTTCTACCTATGAGTCAGCCTTGGGGCTAAGCCAGCTATGCTTAAAAGCTGCCTGTGATGCCTTAGCTGTGGTGTAACAGGTTTGGTAGTTGATTGTTTAGACCACTAAACACCTTCTCTGCCAGGTGTTTTCCACTTCTAGCCTGTCTCTTTACTGGAGAAAGGATGCTGTCAAGTGTAGCCTGTTCCAAATCATGTCATTATATTTCTGATCCCAGGTTTGTCTGTGTTTTTACCAAGCTAAATTATTTCTGTGTCGCTTTTGGTCTCTCCTCCCTGGACTGTGAACTGGTTTGTAGGTAAAACTTGCCAGCATGTCCCTCTGTGGTGGGATCTGGTTTTCTCTTCTCCCTCAGAGCTGCCATAAGACTTCCTAGGTTTTGGCTTCTGCTAGACTAATGCTGATCTACTGGGAAAGAAGCAGAAAACATGACAGCATGTTACACACAGCAAGCACCATCCAACTGGAAGTCATTACTCTGCTGACACAAGGCTTTCTTTTGCAGGTTTTTGATGATTGTCATGAAGGTGGTGAAATTTCTCCATCAAACTGCATTTATATGACAGAGTGGTTGGAGTTCTAAAGTGAAAGAAAACTGCAAACTGGATTAATTCTTCACTGCCAAAGTGACAAAGCAGCTTGCTTTTTTTAAAAGCAGACTTCTAAATTTGTAAGCAACTTCAGGACATGGAGTGACAAACCAGCCATGTATCAGCTGTGTGAACTATCCTGGGAGTGGACTGGAAGCGGAGTCAGTGCTGAAGATCAAGGTTGAAGTGGAAATGTAGATCCATTCTTGAACCAAAATTGGAGATGGTAACTAAGGTGGTTAATGTTAAAACAGATTTCTAAGCAACAGTTCAAAATAAAGTTCAAACAAGATTGAGACATTTTAGTCTTAACACTCACCAGTCCCTCACAGAAAAACTTGCTAACAAGTGGTACCAAGAATGAAATCCCAGATTTTGCTTTCAGATTAATGCTACTGATGGATGCTTAAGTTCTAAAGCTGACACTTTTCTCCCATGATAGCTTCCATTTAATTAAAGATTATGAATCTGATATGGGAAAGATTCTGAATATGTCAGACACTGAATATGTCAAACACTTACTGGTTCTTTATTATCTTTCTTACTTGCTAATTTATCATTAAACCCTTGATTTTTCTTATGTACATCTGTGCTTCATTTCCTCTATTGCTGCCTAATGCTGTATCTGCTGTATTTATTCCTTCATCATCATATTGCTGGTGGTGTGTTCTGCAGCTCTGTCACATACATGGATATCTCCACTGGAATCTAGAGAAAGAGGTGTTCTGGGAAGATATGTTTTCCATAAGAGAAAGGGTTCCTCTGGCCTGATGATACAGAGAAGAAATTTATAGATTTCAGCATCCAGAGTAGCAGAGGGCTGGAATGACACACTAGGAGGCAGAGTGGGCTGCACAGGGGCTGTGCACAGTCTGGCCCCTGTACCACTTGCTGCCTGTGGCTTCAGCTGGCTCTGGTCAGGCTAGATCTCTCCACAATTACTCCGTATCTTCACAACGTCTTCCAGCACTGGGGAGAACAATCAGGGTGTCAAGCACAACACAGGGTTTGTTGCATCTGGCTATTTTCAAATGTGCCTGGCTGAAAACAAGCCCTCTGGACACTGTGTTGGGGGAGGGTAGTGGGAAAGCACCTCTGGCTGAGTTAGCAGCATCTTGACAGAGGGTTAATGTAGATTTTGGAACAGTTTACCTCATAGGGTTAAAAGACTTTACATTAGCATTTTCAATACTGTCCAGGAGTTTGCACTTTCTAAAAGCAGTCTGGATGACATATGGAAGTGTTCAAATCTTGCTTGATTTCCATTTCCCTCCTTACAATGTGGATAGCGGACAGAGGCTAATGTTCAGAGAATGAAAAAACTTCCCATGGCTCCTGTCCCAGGCAGGGAGGGTAAGGCTTCTTCTGTGGGAGCAGTTAGGTGTGTACTGGAGCAAACAATGAGCACTGATAAGCTGGTGAGTCCACGGAAGGACTTTGACTGTTCCAGCGATGTGAGCACCCCCAGCAGGCTCTCCTTTTGCTGCAGTGTTGACTCCAGGTGAAAGGGATGCATATCTCAACAGAAGCACAAGAGCTCTTACAAAAGAGATGGCTGGGGGGGGGGCGGGCCGTGAAATGATTGGAGCTTTGTTCTTCCTCTGCCCTCTTTAGCCACTCAGTACAGAGAAGCCAAGGGGAAAATGCTGCTCTCTTCCCTGAAGGCAGCCTTGGATCAGACATCCTTTATTCCACCCAAGGTAATTTCATTGAGATGTGGGACTGGGGTTGCCTTTGTCTTCCTGTCTTCAAAGGGGACCTGACACAATGGGGTCCTGAGTCCTGCTGCTGCAGAGATAACACAGTGTGCTCTACTGCAGCTAGAAGATAACTTCAGGAAAACAACAGGACTTTATCATGCAGGTATGTCACTTTATGCTCTATAATCACATTCACTGGCAATAAGAAAAAGGAGAGAAGGCTTCTCAGGGAAGAGCTTTAGGAAGTAGATGGTTTATTAAGCTCTTTAAATTTTGGCATTGGGTTTATCTGGCTTAGATGACCTTTGTAGTATCTGAAACTTCTTAGTGTTGAAACTGTAACAAGACTTCTCAGATCTGGAAAAAAGTGCCTATATGGGAAAAGTAATTTCTATTTTGTTTCTTACTGATAGGGATCTGTCTGATCTATTTCTATATGAATCAGAGAAATGATCTTTCTGTCACTCTGGTTCTTCATGAACCTGGCTGATCTATCAGCCTGACATTCTTATCTGAAAAGGGAGTAAATGCTAAAAGGTAGCATTAATAGTGTCCTGAATTTTGTCAGTCTCCCTGGCAGCGCTGTCTCTATTCCAAACTGGTATGAAATGTAATGTTTTGAGGAAGCTACTATAGTAGCTCCAGTATTCAATATGAAAACACTTATGTGTAGAAAGTCTAATTATCCCTTAAAACATGGATGACACATTGGAAGCATGATCTGCTCATTTATTTTCACAGGCCTCATACAAGAGGTCAGAGTTCAGGTGCTGCAGGACCATGAGATCCCTCCTCAGCTGGAGACAGCTCATCCTTGTTTTCATGAGCCCTGATTCTGCTGTCAACCCATGAGCCTCTTCTGAGTGGTTGCCTCACTAGTAGTAGCCAACTGTCCAAAGGCTAGTTGGAGGGTGGGCACACCCAGATGCCATTTTCACACGGAATCGAGTGCAAAATTGTTTTTTAATTCCAAGAGAAACATTGACTATGGTAGCTGGCTGCAGCTGCATTGTGAACTGACAGTGTACAGCTGGCAGGCATTGCCTGGCATGTGTAGCAGTCACACTCCAAAGTTTAAAACATTAGGATGAATGGCAAACTTGAAGCTTTGGTAGTGAAAACATTTACCCCCTGGCTGAGTGGCCGTTTGTTTTTTTCCTGGGTTTGGTTGGTTGGTTGGGGATTTAAGAACTTCACTTTGATGGTAATTGACCCGTTGGAGGCGTGATGGGTAGTTGCTGTTCCTCTGGTGCTGTTAGAGCACCATCTCCTGTCTCTTCCTGGGATGGCTCCCCCAAGGCTCCAACAGGGAAAAAGCTCGGTCCTAAGCCACGCTGGCTTCTTTTTTGCCTCCATATGCAGAGCAGATTTTGGGAAGAAACTGTAGTGAGTGGAGATAACTGGGTCTCCTATTGCTGCTAAACACTTGATACTTTGAAACAGGGTACAGAAACCTCAAACAGAGCTGTCCTCTGCCACACACAGACCACCTTTCCCTCCTCTTGCTCTGCTTGGCTGGGATTTTCTCTCATTTCACCTGTGAGAAATGCATAGCTAGGCCCTCCTCAGCCATGCTGAGCCTAGCTTAGCTTGCAGACCGGAGGAGACTAAAAAGTATTGAGACAAGCTCCATGGATGGTGTCCAAGTTTTCGTTGAAAATGTTCACTTCCAACATGAGAAAATTGGTCATTCACTTTGCTTGCTGTTTGGGAGATCTTCTGGGGAATGGGGTGTAGCAGATTTTCTTAGGGATGAGCTACCCCAGCCTGAGCTACCCCAGCTGAGGCCTCACCCTGAGGCCTCTGAAGCCTGTGGCGCAGTTAGAAATTCTGTTAAGGGGTTGCTGTGGGACAGGGATTCTTTAGGTATAGGTTGTAGTGTGCACACTTGAACCACCTTAAGGATAAGTTAAACAATAACTTGAACCACCTTAAGGATAAGTTAACAAAAACTGCGTTTTTCCCTGTGCTGTATGCCAATGAGAATGTCACTGTAATTGTAAACTATATAGAACTGTATAGAACCTGCCATTTTAGGTGAAATAAACGGAGAACATAGCACTAATCATATTGATCGGATCTATGTTTGCTCTTGAAATAAATTGGGCAGGAGTCATTGTTATCTCCTTAGATGCCTTTATTAATTAAGTGATCAGCTCTTAGAATCAAGCGCCTCGTGGAGCGGGGTGGTCTTCGCTGTAGTGCTGGGATGGAGAGGGCAGGAACGCTCTGCCAATGGCAGAGCGGGAGTTCTTCCTCCTCTCACGGAAGCTCCTCCCCTAGAACTCGACTTGCTGGCTTTTTCCTGGGAAGTCCAAGTCGCTTTGATAGTTTCCCTGGTCATGGCGAGATTGAAATTGCCGGCGTCCTGTTGACTTTTATTCTTCTGTCTTGATTGTTGAATTTTTCTTTTTTCTCAGATTATTGCCAAGGAGTATAATTATTGTAAGTTTTTGGAAATTGTCCCGTTTTTTATCTGGGGATCTTAAATTACCATATTAGTGGGAGGGGAAGACAGGGACTTCGGGGGTAGGAGTCTTTCGTTACCAAGGAAACGACACTCTTATCTTGAGAGCCAGACTTTTCAACACGAGCACAGGGCGTTTCTGGTAACTAAGATAACTACTAACTTCTACTTTAACTTTTACTATTCTATAACTAACAACTTTTAACTTTATACTTTAACTTCTAAGAATTGTTCTTGGACCTCATTTTTCACACTCTCGTCCAACTTCTCATTAATAAGGGGGTTTCCCTGGCCTACAATAGGGAGGACAAGAACCAGAGCTCAAAGCTCTCTTCTCTTTCAGCTGTTAAACACAAAACAATCTGGGGCTTGGGTAGGCAGCCTGTGGTGTTTTCCTTTCTCCCACTTTTTGAGCAAGCTTGTGATTCTTTCAGGAAATGGTTTTGGGAAAGCTTTTACTTGGGTTATTTGGGCTTTAAGGTTGTGCTCCTCTTCCAAACTGCTTTGGTTTAACCCAGCAGACAGGTAAACACCACATAAGTGTTCCCTTAATTCCTCCTCAGTGGTATGGGGGAGACAATTATAAAAAAAGGTAAAGCTTGTAGATTTGGATAAAGACAGTTCAACAGGGCAGAAAAGGAAGGAAAATAATGGTAAGAGATTATATAAATCAAGTGATGAACAATAAAGTTGCTCTTCCTCTGCTGACCATTGCCCAAGGAGTACCAGGGCAGTGGGCTGGAAACCAGCAGCCAACTTTCCCCAGTTTTATTGTTCAGCATGACACCATATGATAAGGAATAAGAAATATCCCTTGAGCCACTTGAGATCAGTTGTCCTGCCTTTGTCCGCTTCCAAATTCTTGTGCACCCTCAGCTTCCTGGCTGGCAGGGCAGCATGAGAACCTGAAAAGTCTTTGACTTAGCATAAGAACTGCTCAGCAAGAACTAAACTATCAGGGTGTTGTCAACATCTTCCTATTCCTGAATCAAAAAGTGCAGCACTAAACCAGCTCCAAGGGAGGAAAATTAACTCTGGAAGTTGAAAGCAGGACACAAACTCACAACAGTTGCTCAATATTTTGGTTAATCTAATGTTTGCAGGGGGGGTGCACTATGGCCTTGAAGTCCTGGGTCCTGGTAAGGCTCTTTGCTGTTGAGATGTGGCAATGGGAGGAAGATCTAAACAAACAGGCAACTTCAGAAAAGCAGATTTCCTTTGCCTCCTACTTGGAGAGCCAGTTCTGGGTCTGAGAATGTTAGCAATACTAGTAATTTGAATTTTACACACTTTAGCATATACACATCAGTAGCATGATTCTACTTTTTTATTCCTACTGTAATTGGGATGCCAGGAAGCTGGGAAGACAAAACCAATGTTTACCTTAGACAGCATTTCATTTTGCTTTGTTTTGAACCTGGAACTGTACTCTACACTTTCCAAACACAGATTTATCTTGCATTTAAAAGAAAGAAAACAGGAAAAAAACCCCCAAAACTGGACAGTGCACGGATGAGTAGACTTGATCACAGGGCAATAATTTCCTTTAAGCAAAGGTGGAACGGTGCCCACATAGAAGGCTGGGGGATATTTATAAGCTGATCACTGCATGATTGTAAGGTAAACACCCAAACTATTAGAAGCAGATTGAGGTATTTCACTGCAATGCCTGTGCATCTTGAATACATGTGAAGGCCTGCAGGATTCAGTAATGTATTTGTATCCATGCATTCAGATAGGACAAATACCACTTGCACAGCATCACACAAGGCTGCAGGGGAGGATTCCCATCTTGGACTCACTAGAACACTTTACCTCCTTGGATTTGGAAAAGAGTCTGGGAAGCAACACAAGATGGAAGCAATGAAAGAGGGAACATATTTGCCTAATTTCAAGGCAGTGACAGAGTCCTGGGGCAAGTCAGGTGTGCCAAAGCTCTACCTCATATCCGCAGGCTCCCTGAAAATTGTGTCCATCCATGGACCTCTCCTCACCAGAGGGTCTGGGCACTGCAGGGGTCTCTGCAGTAGGCTGGGGTACAGATTTCCTGGCAGAGTGATGAACCACTGTGGCCTCAAGCAGATGTGGGGGTAAAGCTTGGTCAGAGAACAGAGCGGGGGGGAAATCCAATGGATTGTCTCTGCCTTGCTGCTGCGCTGGACGGCCCCATGACTTTGCCCAGCGTGTCGCTGAGCCGATGTGCCTGGGGACAGAACTCTCTGCCCCAGAGAGAAGCCGGGAACTGAGACAAAGGTGAGACTGTGTGGGGCTCGTAGTTTATTTCCTTAAAAATTGTCTCGGTGTTATTAGTGGAGTGTTATTCATAACCTCTTCCCCGGAAGTTCTATGCTCCTTGCTGAACACGAGCGCTCTCCCAAGCAGCCGAGCCCCTTGAGGGCAGAGCTGCTTCCCTCATGCCGTGCCAGGGTAGGAACGCGACACTGCATCCCATATTTAGCAGGGACACCCCGTCCGCCGCCATGCCAACCCGGAACCTGCCGCCCTCAGCCACGAAGGGCTCTCTGCCGCGGCCACCCGGCCATGTTTAGTAGAGGCACGGCTCTCCCCTCCGTCTGAAAGGTGGGGGAGCGTGCCCTTAGCCAAGATGGCGGCGGAGTCTCCGCGGGGCAGAGGCGGGTGTGCCGCCGCTGCCGCCATCTTGGCTGAGGGCAGCGCCTGCTGCTGAGGTGGCCTTGTCGGGCGCGCGGGGCGTGCCGGGAGGGAGCGGCGCGAGCGGCGCGGGCAGGTGGGAGCGGCGGGGCCCCAAGGGGATGGGGGTGGTCTGTGTCCCCTGAGGGGAGACGGTGCGAGGAGGTCTGTGACGGCCCCTGTGATGGGGAAGGGGTCAGGGGCGTCCCTTCTGAGGGAGGCCAGTGGTGTCCCCTGCAGAAGGGTCTAGAGGGGGCGGTCCGTGATGTCCCGTGAAGGGTGTTGAGCATGGTCAGTGGTGTCCCCTGGCGCGGTGCTTTCATGGGGGTCAGCACTGTCCCACTGAGCGGCACGGGCTCGGCGGTGTTGGCTTTGGCCGGGCTGGGGGTCGTCAGTGTCATCCAGGGCAGGGCTGGGGTCAGGCGTGTCGCCTGTAGCAGTGCAGCGGGTGAGTGCTTTGCCCTATGGCCGTGGGGATCAGTGGTCTGGGGGACGGAGGTGGCACCTATGGCTGCACGGGGGGTCTGTGATGTCCCTTATAGCCATGCCAATCACAGCCGCTGGGTGATTACATCTGTCCTGCCGCTGTCCTGACCCCAAATTAGGGCCACAGCCCATGGCAAACCCAGCATGGCAGCCAGGGCTCTGCCTGGGACAGGGAAGTAGTGCTGGGCTACAGTTGTTTGCCCTGTAGCTGTGCTGCATAGCTTAGATGTCAAATGTTTGTATTGCTGTTCTGATGTGCAGGATCTTTTACAGGAAGACTCAGCTCTGACTTTCACCTTGACAGACCTATTTGTGATGGGGGTGTATTGTGAGCCCTTCTGTTTGTCCATCCAGTGAGGGGGGTGGAAACATGGGGCAATTCTTCCCAAGCTTGATTTACATCCTTAATAGCAAGGAAGAGGAAAATGTCAGTAAATTTGGAGTTCTGTAGGAAAATGTTACACCAAAACTTCCACTTCTCTGAGGGGAGGTGTTGCTTCTGACTTCTCATGTGTGTGGCCCTCCTGAATATCCCATCTGCACTGAGGACCAGGAATAACGTAATCCTGGAGCATCTACAGCTGTAGGTGAACCTCTGAGTTGTGGAGCTGCTGCTTTTGCCTCTGTGAGATGCTGCTAGTGCTGTGTGGTGTTTGTGGTCTGGATTTGACAAGTAAGTTTTTTGGTAGGCTTGTCCTTGCCTTTCTCAGAGAAATCAAAAGTAGTGATGGCCTGGAAGCTCTTGTTGTGTCTTAGTTTGAAGAGTTTAGTAAGAATGACTCCTCTGTTGTGTTGGGGATATTCCTCCTTGATGTTTTCTAAGTCTTCTGGACTCTCATTTCCTTATTTACTGGCAGTGCGAAAATGATGCCATGCAGAGTGGGTGTCCAAAAGACCTTTTTTTACTTTTTGTCATGTACTCCTTTCTCTTTGTAAGCAGGTCAGGCTGGCAGCTTGGTAACATTTGTGATTGTTTTGGTCTCAGATTTGGCCTCCTTTTCTCCCTGCAGCGTTTCAGCTGAAGGCTCTGGGATATGTTGCAAATCTGGCCTGTTTTTGCTTACTGACTCAGTCAGGCAGGATTGCCTTGAGGACAGCATGAGGCTGATTGGATTTTGAGATGTTAAATGTGACTCAAGGAAAAAAAAAAAAATAGAATCTCTTGCATTCTGACTTTGAATGTCAGCTTTCTTTGTTTCTTTGTTGGATTTGGTGGTGTTTTAATTGGCTGTGTTGTTGATGAGAGCACTGGACAGAAGAGATTAATGGACTCACATGATTCATTTGATAATGGGATTAATTCATTGTACTGTATTGGCTTTATCCTGCGGTGTCTTGTGCCCCCCACCTGTAGTTGATCTGCTGAGCTCCTTTGCAGGCCTGTTGTCCACACAAGTGACTGCCTGAATGTGCCTCCTGTCCTTCCAGAGCTTCTGCAGGGCCATGGCGACATATCTGGAGTTCATCCAGCAGAATGAGGAGCGTGATGGAGTGCGCTTCAGCTGGAACGTGTGGCCCTCCAGTAGGCTGGAGGCCACAAGGATGGTTGTTCCCCTGGCCTGTCTCCTGACCCCACTGAAGGAGCGTCTAGACCTGCCCCCTGTGCAGTACGAACCAGTGCTTTGCAGTAGGCCGACCTGCAAAGCTGTGCTCAACCCGCTCTGGTAGGAATTGCTTGGCTGGGGATGTTGGAAGAGGCTGGATAGTACCTAATTTTCATCTGAACTTCATTACTTCCTTATTCCCCTTTTTCTCTGCCCAATGCCTGGCAACCTCTGTCATTTAGGTGTGGTGGGCTTGTTAAAATCCATACATCATTATGCCTGTTACTAGAGCTGGTAAGAGGAGAGGAGACAGGAGGGTCTTTCGGGAGGCTGTTAAGGCAGAGAGTCCTCTCACCATCCCAGAGAATTTCCTGGTGAATGAGGAAACTCATAATAGACAAACATGCCCATTATACTGATACTGTGCTCTGGACTATGATGTACACTAGTTTTCTTACTTCCTGCACATTCTGATGTTTGTAGGTCAGTTCCAGTATGAGCATCATGAAATAATTTTAGAGAAATATCTCGGTTCCTAAATCATATGATGATCATGCCTACTTGGAGTGTGGTGTTGGGCTGAGAAAAAGCAGGGAATGCCAGTAAGAAGTAGTGAAATGAGATCAAAGCCATGGAATGAGAACATGGCGTGGCATGGCATCCCGCAGTAGCAGGATGTTGTACTGGGCTGAGGAGAGTAAACTCTGTGGGACAGGGAACAACATGCTTGTTCCGTGTTTGCACAAGATCTGGGTGGATGGCTCCTGCTGCTCTGAGACTGGAGCACTTGTGTGCTACAGCTGCACAAACAATAAGACAATGAGATGAACCTAAGTGTAGTGAAAGATTTATTAGACCCGAGTCTGTGTCTGCCAAGGGCTGAGCTTCAGAGAGCTGTCAGTGGTCCCTCATGCTGACAAGCCTGGAAATGGCATGGCTGGATTAGCTAATGAACTTCCTGGTAATAGAACAAGAGTCTGAGTCCCTAAAACACTTGCTGTTCAAGCTGGAATGTCTGTTTCTTCCTCAGTGCTGTGAAGAACCAACACGGATTAGTGAATTAATTGTGAAGCTGTGCTGTAAAATTGTTTCTGAAGTCACACCAATGCCTCATCTTTCCCTTGCAGCCAAGTTGACTATCGGGCCAAGCTTTGGGCTTGTAACTTCTGTTTTCAGAGAAACCAGGTAAGTTGGAAAATGCACTTCTACCTTTTCAGTGAACACTTTATTGATGGCCTTCCCTGGACATGAAACATATATTCTGCTTCTCTAGATCCCTTCCCCTGGTCTTCTTCTCTTGCTGAACCCAGGCCAGAGTACAGTCTGCTTTATCTGACATCTTGTCAGTGATTTACTGACATGTAGAGCATAGTAAGGAGATAAAAATGCTACTTTGTTCCATGTGTCCCAGCGTGTTTTTTGCTTTTGATATTTAGTATTCCTGCAGAATATAGAATTCATTAGATTTGAGTAGACTTTTGCAATGGGAAACTATGGCTAAAAGAATTTCAACTAATACATTTTTGCTGCTGTAGCCTTACCTTTTATTTACACTGGATTTAGCAGCTGTCCATCCTGCTGGCCACTTGTTGTCTGTGCGTAGGAAAAATACTGTGGGTTTCTTGTCATGAATTAATCAGGTTGGTGCAGCGGCAGTAAATAAAAAGTTGAACAACCACATCATCAGCAGGGCAGGCTCTGTGCTGCAGGGGAGAGCCCTACATTTTTATCCTGCAACTTCCTTGTGCTAATTTTTTGTTCTCTTTTTCAGTTCCCCCCAGCTTATGCGGGCATTTCTGAAGTCAATCAGCCAGCAGAACTTATGCCTCAGTTTTCAACAATTGAATATATAGTGCAGGTAAATGAACCACAGGCGAGTTTGAAGCTCCCAGAATTGTCTTGTTTGTGACAAATGATATATGTCTAAAATTTTATTAGGATAATGCAAATAATACCATGTCTGCAAGGTACTTAAGAAGAGGCTCATTTTATTCCTTGGCTGGAGGCTTTATAAAATGTTACTTCTTCCCACATCAGCGAGGTCCGCAGATGCCATTGATCTTTCTGTATGTTGTGGACACATGCTTGGAAGAGGAGGATTTGCAGGCCCTGAAGGAGTCCCTGCAGATGTCCCTGAGCCTGCTGCCTCCTGATGCCCTAGTAGGGCTCATCACTTTTGGCCGCATGGTCCAGGTTCACGAGCTGAGCTGTGAAGGGATTTCCAAGAGCTATGTGTTCCGGGGCACCAAGGACCTGACAGCCAAGCAAATACAGGTGTGTTCTGCCATCCCTGGCTGCTCTGCCATCCCTCAGGGCAGGGCCTTGTACCTCTCAGCTCTCTTGGGCTCTCAAGCACAGGGCTCTCTGGGAGAAGGAGGGCTTAGTGCTCTCAACTGTGAGCCTTTTGCCCTCCCAGTATCTATCCTGTTTTTTTGCCTTTGTAAATTTCTTGGAACTTTTTTCAAGATTGAGTTTGTGTATCTCACATAGTGGACCCTTAACCCATTTCTAATGGCAGTGCAAAGATGAATAATTTTACAGATTTAAGTATATTTAATGCTGGAGTATTGCAGGCCTCAAGGTATATTAAATAATAATATAAATAATATTTTTAGTGTTTGAACAGTACATCTCCTCTGCCTCCTCTTTACTGTTCTTAGGATATGCTTGGGCTTTCGAGGCCAGCTGTCCCCATGCAACAGGGAAGACCTCTTCAAACTCCAGAGCAACCTGTTGTTTCCAGCAGGTAAGCTTCACCAGCAAAGCACACAGCAGGGCAGATGTTTTATGCCCCTTTATGCCTGTAGGTCATGCTTCTAACCCTGGGTTTCCCGAGAGGGGAAAGAAGATTTAAATGGTATTGTCTTGTCACAGTTATTTACCTCCATTGAAGAGTTTTCTCTTTCTCAGCTTCTCTTTTTTAGCTCTCATGCCTTTCAGCAAACTCACCTTTGAAGTTCTTTCCTGTTCTTTATGTAACTTTGCCTGCTTGTCAGTTCCTGATGTCTTGCCTCGATCAAATTCTTTGTTTTGCATAGGCTTGTTATCTTGGAAAGTTTGGATGTAAGAATACAACCTGCTTCATGTCTCTCTACTTCTGGTTACTGTCTCAGTGATATTTATGTGCGCCAGGAACAGAGAGGCACGTTTTTTCTTCTCTGAGCTTAGAAGCAGGAAAACACTGTTTGCATTTTTGCAGGTTCCTACAGCCCGTGCATAAGATTGACATGAATTTAACAGATCTGCTTGGAGAGCTGCAAAGGGACCCATGGCCAGTGACCCAGGGAAAGAGACCCTTACGTTCTACTGGAGTGGCTCTTTCAATTGCAGTTGGCTTATTGGAGGTACTTTTAATGCTGTTGTTTGAGATGCACAAGTCAAAGTAAGCACATGGCCATACTTGCTGAGATAAGTACAGGTGTCAGTGCAGCTGGGTTACAGTGGGGTGCAGAGGTGCAATTTGTCTTTACTGGCATTTGAGCTGTGCTAGCACCAGCTGATGTAGAGTGGGATGGAAGGTTCCACCTAAATGGTAAAATTTGCAGGTGTTTAAAGGTCTCTGATTCTTGTGTGTATTGCCACGCAAGAGGTGATGCTATGTACTGGATTTATCTGAGTATAATCTAAGATACAAGTCAAGAGAACAGAAACTGCCTGGTTCCTGTTTCGAAGATATGAAGCTTGACATGGTTTGAGTTTAAATTTTATCTGTGTGCTGTGACTGTCAGGAAATGCATCAATATTTATTGAGGTGGCCTCTAGCAGGGACAGGTCCCCACTGACATTGCAGAAGCACGTGCAGACCCTTCTCTAAAGAACGTATTGTTGCCATTTAATCAGTTTCCTTCTTTCTTTCCTCCTCCCAGCTCTGATATAAGTCTTTGTTTTTATTTTAGGGTACATTTCCAAACACAGGGGCCAGAATAATGCTGTTCACAGGTGGGCCACCAACACAAGGGCCAGGCATGGTGGTGGGAGATGAACTGAAAACACCCATCCGTTCCTGGCATGACATAGAGAAGGATAATGCAAGGTTCATGAAGAAGGCCACCAAAGTAGGTACTAGGGCTTGATGGGTGTGTTTAAAAGCTGAAACTGAATGTTGTGTCAGAACACCACACGGGTTGCATGGTTGTCCTTGAAATAATCTGAGTCCTCGTGTATGCTAAATTATGAGGATGGTTAAGGGAAGGGTAAAAAAAGTTTCCTCCTAGTTAGTATCTCCATCATGGTCTTGTGCCTTCTCAGAGAAGAAAGTATTTCAGTGTTGTTTCTTAGCTAATGGTGGGTGGAGAGTTTGTTCATCCACATCATTGTATCTCCTTCTGGAGAGGAAAAAACTGTCTCCTAAGAACTGGTTTATTTCCAGAGAGCTGCCTTTGTCTTCTTGACATATAAAACAACCATTAAAATAGTAAAAACGTCAGATATGAAATGTGCCTGTCAGCTTAGAGAAAGCAAGATGACACCTGTTCTCTTAACTATCGCCTGGGTTCCCATATATTTGGGTTCCTACCAAGTCATCACAGACTAGGTGATCCCGTGTCATTTGTGCACTGTTTGTATTTGAGACAATAAGCTCAGGCTCGTCCAAATGCATCCCTCATCCTAGAAGGGAGCAGTGTGCTACGGCCAACATCTGTTTAGTTACCACAGCATTGGTGATTGTCCTATCTCTACCTGGTGTTGGCCTGAGGTGGGGAGCAGCAGAAATTGCACACTGCAGCCTCCTAACCCTTGGGTGTATGTTCCCAGCATTACGAGACTCTGGCCAATCGCTCTGCGGCCAATGGGCATTGCATTGACATCTACGCCTGTGCCCTGGACCAGACGGGGCTGCTGGAGATGAAGTGCTGTGCAAACATCACTGGGTATGTTCACAGCAGGGCAGCACACAGCTGGCATCTGCTTTTTGGGTTTTTTTTTGAGAGGTAGAATAGTTCAGGAAACAATTAAATGTGCTGTCAGGGCAGAAGGGGTTTTATCTTTCTGTTCTAAACTGTCGTTTGAATTTGCCAGGAATTTTATGGCAAGTCTCACCTGATCGCAGTGCATGTTTCTGGAGTCTCAAAGCAGCATGTGAATTAGCACTGCTGTTAGAAAAACTCAGTGGTAGGTAGAAGCTTTCCTTGTGTGGGCCAGATTTTCTCTGCTTAACAGCTCACTTACGCTTTCTCCAGGGATTCTTAACTTCCTGGGCCCAGTTTTAAGTGACTTGTTAAGGGGTCAATGTCTGTGTTCTATACTGCTGGAAATGGTCTCTGTGTGGAAGGCTGTGTGTTAACCCAGGCCTGCTGGGGACTTAGCATGTCTTATTGCAAGTGCAAGGTGTTTGTAAATAACCCCTCAGTGCTCAGGAGGGAGAAGAGAGACTGTTTGAACCTGTGGATGTGTTACTGAGCTGGTCATGCCTGGGTTTGCCAGGCACTTAGGGGAGGCACAGCACCTTCCTTGTGCTGCAGTGGTGCATCCACCCATGGTGTGGTGTGGGTGGTTCTAGCCCTGCTCAGGATGAGCAAAGAGTTTTCCAGGGTTGAAACACAAACATTTTGAAGGCAGCTGAAAGAATGGCAAGAAAGAGAGTTGAGAAAGCAAACTCGCAAAGGTGGAGCACTAACCCATGTGGCTTTGTAGGAGGCACCCATGAAGCTGTGCTCTCTGGTGTGAATCCTGCCTATGCAGAAGCATGCTCTAAAGCAGTAACTCCATGTGTTTGCATGTGTCGGAGGTTCAGGGATGTATTCTTTGTACTTCTAGTTCCCAATTGCTTCAGTTCCCTTGTTTTTTTCTTTCCCAGAGGACACATGGTGATGGGAGACTCCTTCAACACTTCTCTCTTCAAGCAGACCTTCCAGCGGGTATTTAGCAAAGGCTACAATGGGGAATTTCGGATGGCTTTTGGTGCAAATCTGGATGTGAAGGTGAGAGGTGTGTTTGACTGAATGACAGTAATGGAGAAATACAAGTGCTGTTGATTAAAACGTCAGTTTAAGTCTCTGGGATGTGTGGGGTGTAGGAATGTCTACATGTTTGGGGTCAGATGTAGTGCTTCTTTGGAGAAGCACTGTACTGGAGGGATATTTTATTTGGAAACTTAGTAATTTTGGGGTTTATTTTTGGGGGGTTTTTTTGTTGTTGTTTTGGTTGGTTGGTTTGTTTTTATTTCATTTTAAAGCAGCCTTTCCTCACTCAACATGGAACATTTCATACTGTTTCATCCCTATAAATATGTCTTCATTATTAAAATGTGGCTCTGTAGATTCTCTTATCTTCACTAACTGTAGCAGTGGATGGTCTGGGAAAATACCGTCTCATTAAAGCTGAGCAACTAATTTCGACTGTGTATTCTATTTGACTGACTTAATGAAAAAAAAAAAGCCAGCTTTTTTTTTTTTACCTTGTTCAAGACCTCCAGGGAGCTGAAAATTGCAGGAGCCATTGGACCATGTACATCCCTGAGTGCTAAAGGGCCATGTGTCTCTGAAAATGTAAGTTTCTGACATGGAAAAATCTTTCATAAAGAAGTAAGTATACAATGCAAAGTTTCTGTCTGGACCTATAGTTGAACTAGAACATCGGAGTTTTCCAGGTAACATCCCTAGGAAATTACAGCCTTTCCTCAACTAAATGCTAGCTTCCTAAGGCTTTCTTTTAACTGTATGGCCTTCAGTAACTTCATTCACACCCAAAAGATAAGGAATCTGGAAGGCCTGCCATTACTTGTACCTCTGGTCAGAATTTAACATAAGATTGCCTTTCCTGCTACTGGAGGAAAATTGCTGCATTCTTTTTGATTCTGTGCAGGAACTTGGAATTGGAGGGACATCTCAATGGAAAATCTGTAGTCTGGATCCAAGTACAACTCTGGCCATTTACTTTGAAGTGGTAAATCAGGTCAGGCCTGGCTTCTCTCTTTTTTTTTTTTTAACATCTTTTTTACTCATCAAACTACTTGTTACAGGTCCAGAAAATGCAATGACACCCCCTGTGTTGCAGGTGGATGGTTGCGAAACAGCCAAGTGTTTTGTGATGAAATAATTTCAGAAACGTTTTGCATGTGTCCCTTTCTTTTATGTGCTCCGGGGGGTTGTTTCAGCCTGGAAGAGTTATGAAAAAGCCATCATGTTTTGAAGGCTGACCTTGTTTAATTTGCAGCACAATGCACCCATCCCTCAGGGAGGCAGAGGGGCAGTGCAGTTTGTCACTCAGTATCAACACTCCAGCACCCAGAGGCGCATTCGTGTCACCACCATAGCCAGAAAGTGAGTACCCCATGCCAGTGCTCTGGCAGAGTGGCAGCAACTCCAGTCTGTGCTGGGATTCCTGGCTTCTTGTTGCATGCATTGGCACACATGGATGCACGTGGCACTAACCCTTTGCTAACCCTGCAGCTGGGCAGATGCACAGACTCAGCTCCAGCACATTGAGGCTGCGTTTGACCAGGAGGCAGCTGCCGTGCTTATGGCACGGCTGGGAGTGTACAGGGCTGAGTCTGAGGAGGGACCTGATGTTCTGCGTTGGCTGGACAGGCAGCTCATCAGGCTGGTAAGATCAACACACTGAGCTTGGGGGCATTCTTGATTTCAGTAAAAATGGAAGACACTATAGCAATCTTTTCTCAGATTGACTTGCTTTGTTTGTGCTTGGATCATGGTCACATAGCTGTAGCATGGAATAACTCAGAGCCCAGTGTGATCAGCAAATTTAAGATGGGATAGGTGAACATCGTATCATGCTGAAAGGGTTAAACCTGAGGTTGAATAAGGGGTAGTAAAACACAGAATAATGCAGGTGGGATGGTCGCTGGTTCAACCGTCCTGCTTAAAGTAGGACCAGCTTTGAAGTTGGAGCAGCTTGCTCCAAGGCTTGTTCAGTTGTGTTTTGAAGATCTCCAAAGATGGGATTTCTTATGCTTCTCTTGACAGCCTGTTCCAGTGCCTGATCACAGTCACTGGTTTTTTTTTCTCTCCCCTGCCTCTGTCTCTTGATCAGAATTTCCATTTCCCCAGTTACCAGTCAGGTAGACAGCAAGTTGACTCCCTGATCCAACTCTTCACCAGGCTGAACAAACCCAGCTTCTTCAGATTAATTTTTTTCATGAGATGCTCCAACCCCTGACTAACCTGGTGGCCTCTGCTACACCCAATCCAGTATATCTCGCACTGGAGAGCCTAAAGCTGGACACAGCATTCAGATGTGGGCCAAGTTCAGGATAGTAATCTGAATTAATTCTGCAACCTCTTACTGTTTCTTGCTTTGAATTTCACAAGGCCAGATTGTCTAAATCAGTGCTGGTCTTGTCCAAACACCCATGTAGGGTTGGTACTAACACAGTATGGCACATCAGACTCTAAAAAAACAGGGCCAGTCAAATAGAGATTGGAGAACAAGCATAAACAGGGGCAAGCTATGTGCTGAAATGACTGTGGTATCATTTAGAGTTTAATTTCTAAACCCACTAATACTTATTTTCAGTGAAATGGTGAAATACTGGTCTGTTGTTGTTCTGCAAGCAGTGTTCCATAGTGTATGGAACAGTTTAGGTGTAAGAGCCCCGAATTAATGGAAAACAAATGGGTAGTGCCGTAGAGGCACCATTTCTTTCATTCTTGCTTAATTTCAAATCTAGACTTTATTAATATATATATCAAAATAGATTGAGTCTTCATTCTCATTCCAGTAAGACAGAGAAACCACTGACTTAAAGAAAAATAGCCTGTAAATGCTGTAGTAGTTGTTCTTGTCAGGTTGATGCCTTGATTGTTTAAAAATTAACAGAAGAACAACCTTTACAAAAAGAGATGCAAATTCTATTAAGAAAAAAATAGAAAAAAAGAGAGAGATAACTAAAGTATCCATTTTGCTTCCAACAGTGTCAGAAATTTGGACAATACAACAAAGATGATCCTAATTCCTTTAGGCTATCAGAGTCATTTTCTTTGTATCCTCAGGTAAGAATGTCACTTCCCATAGTTGTGGGAAAAGTGTGCAGGGATTAGTGGGAATGATGATAAAACATCTTGGACTATTTATCACATTCAGGAGGGGAGGAACAGGTGCTTTTTAATTTAATGGACTGGTCCTGTAGTTCAGTGCTGCAAGAAACTGATAAGGGAAGAAGTCTGAGGAGTTATAAGGGGTAGACTTTTTCCCTAAGAATTTGCTCTTCAAAAACTACTGGACTTGAGTCCAGAAGTTTTGGCAACTTTGGCTGATATTTCTTGTCTTGCTCCTCTTTCTGGTGCAGTTCATCTTCCACCTGCGACGCTCCCCATTCCTGCAGGTCTTCAATAACAGTCCAGATGAATCTTCCTATTACCGGCACCACTTTGCCAGGCAGGATCTGACCCAGTCCCTCATTATGATCCAGCCTATCCTTTATGCTTACTCTTTCCATGGGCCTCCTGAGGTGAGTCTGTGTTTTCCAGGAAGAGGTGAATCAGCCCAAAATAATGAGTACTCAGTCAAAGTAACACTATTTCAGCCAAAAGGCCGCTATAGATTTTTTAAAAACTATGAAAGGACAAGATACTTTTGTTCAAGATCATGCAAATTACACTTGGATGGGCATAGAAATTGCTCTCTGGCACCCTGAGATCTGAGGGCTTAGGGGTGTCTGCCCTTGTTCTTTGTTTTCCCCAGCCAGTGCTTTTGGACAGCAGCAGTATTCTTCCTGACAGAATCCTACTGATGGATACTTTCTTCCAGATAGTTATCTACCTTGGTGAGGTATAGTAAAACACGTTCTCTTTCTCTGTGCTCCTTCCCTCCTGAAATGCATGGTATTATGAAATATTAACTGGTAGTATGAAATATTAACAAACTAACTTCTTACAAAGCCCACACTGCACAATGACCATGTCATATACGTGCTTCCTGTTGGAAAATAATTCCAACTACTGTCAGAGTAAAAATAATAGTGGAATCACTAAGGATATGTTCTGCACTGAGTAGCAGCTGTTGTGTTAGCTTGGCCATGAAGGTGGTCCCTTACCATACCTGGAAAAGGCCAGAGAAACTGGAAGCAGGGCAGAGTTACAAGATGATATATATTTTAACAGAGTATTTTCAGAGGAGTGACAGTCTTTGCTTGCAGGGTTTTCATCCCTAAGTACTGCAGCTCTTAAAGAAATCAGTTAGGCAGTTTTCCAGTTTTTGCCTTTAAATACTGGATGTTTTTGGAAGCTCCTGCTATATTCCTTCCCTCATGACTGAGGGAAGTGCTTAGATACTGGCCCTTTCTAAAAACCTTATGGAGTTACCTTAGAGAGTTTCTGCCTTCTGTTGCAGAGCAAGACACTCAGCAACTGGCTAAAATTCAGACAAGGGAAGAGCTGAGTGTCTGACCTGTGTATGTATAGAGGAATTGCTGCATAAAATGGTACATGCCAATGGATACCTTGAAAATACTGTAACGTCAAGTCAGATTTAAAATGCCAGTGATTTATAAATGCTTCATTTCTTTGTTGGCACACGCTGAAACATATTGAAGATTTTCAACAAATTGCTCTGGCACTGCACAGATTGCTGCCAGCTTTTGTATTGGGTGCCTGTACTTAAATTCAGGGACAGAAAGTAATGTTTTAGTCAGAGTAGTGAAGGTGTGTGTTTGCCCCCTAAGCAGAAGCACACCTAGCATTCTGCTGCCTTAAGACATGCAGGGTAAAAAGGGGAGGCTTGTAGACATCTCTGCTCCGTTTTCATTTCCTCCCTGTCTCATCAACAGACTATAGCACAGTGGCAGAAAGCTGGATACCAAGACATGCCTGAATATGAAAACTTTAAGCACCTCCTGCAAGCCCCACTGGATGATGCCCAGGAAATCTTGCAGACCAGATTCCCAATGCCACGGTACATCCACACTGAGCATGGGGGCAGTCAGGTAAGGAAGTTTGTGGAGGAAATCTTTCTGTTGTTGCCTAGAGCAAATGGCTCATTCTGCTTTTCCGAAAGGATGGTTCTGGTAGTCAAACATAGTTTAGCTCTTCAAACTACAGAGCTTGCATATTTTCTCATTGCCTTTTACTACAACTCTGTCTTTTAACTTGCTGGATATGCTTATGAAATCTGAGGGTGGAAAAAACATCAAAAAACTGACTTAAATATGTTTTTATTCCCCAGTAAAAAGGTGGGAAATAAATGGTTTGGTTATGTGCCTATAGTTAGCTTGCTAGGAGAGTGATGCTGAGTGGTTGACCATTTGTTTCTTCATTCTCAAACACTAAATTAGGATATAAAATTGTTCTTATTTTCACTCTTCCTGGAATTGCAGTGTGCTGTGCTTGTTTGTAGCAGTGAAGAGACAGGAACCGATGCTCCAAACGAAAGATTTGGTGTTGATTTTTGGTATGACCCTGTTACACTGGTCTTGCACTGAGCCCTTTTCTAAAGAGTAGATGTGGCATGGGGAGAAGAACCGTGCTGGTATTTCCTGTGCCATGGATTCCTGTCCAATGGAATCAGAGCTGCCCTGCCAGGCAAGCACAGCCTGCTGTAGCAGGGCACTCAGTACCCCTGGGAGACAAGATGTCTATGGAGTAGGGATTTCTAGACTTGAAACCTGCTTAAGTTAAATTTGTACCTTGAAAAAGCAGAGAAACACTGCTGGTCACGCATCAAAGGTGAGATGAAGCCTGAGGGGGCAGACAAGTCTCTTATTTTACCAAACTCCTCCTCTTTTGTCTTTATAGGCCCGGTTCCTCTTGTCTAAAGTGAATCCTTCTCAGACCCACAATAATCTCTATGCCTGGGGCCAGGTAAAGCAATGGAAGACCTGCTTGTGTTTGGGAATGTTGTAAAATACGCTTGGATGTGTTTGTGTGTGCAGTAGCCATCCTCTTTCACCAAGTGGCCACAAACTGCATTACATTTATCTTTGGTTCCTTATCGTGGTTGTTGATAAGATAAGCAGCACTGGTGGGCAACACTGGATGATCAGAATGGAGTTTTCAAGCCTGGATGTCATGCATTTCCAGTATTCTGGAAAAAGTAACTAGCATATGGATACATATAGATCTAATTTAGCTGAGAATACTAGACTTTTATATCCCCTTTGCTTACCTTGTTTGTGTAGAGCTTTGGGCAGCAAAATTCCTAGTGCTTTAGGAGGAAGAGACTTCCCTGCAGCAGTTCAGATTGTAGGAGAGGATAATGTCAGTGCTGTTGCCAAAGAGCAGGATCTGTCTTTTGCAGGAGAAAAAGGTGGTTGTTTTAGCAGGCAATTACTTCAGAGTGCTGACATTTGATATGCTTTCAGTTTGTCCCCTGTGTTAGCAATAGTATTTTAGGCTCATTATTTTCTTTATTTTTTCTGCAGGAATCAGGAGCTCCAATCCTGACAGATGATGTGAGTCTCCAGGTATTCATGGACCACCTTAAAAAGCTGGCAGTTTCAAGTGCCTCGTGACTGATCAAACTGAGCAGCAGGAGTGGAGGATTTACATGGATCGTGTTGATGACAGAAGTGGAGCAATTTATTTACATTTCCTTTTCTCTCCTTTAAACTAGGGCTTTTAACTGTTACATGAAATAAACATTCAGGGAGAGTTTTTTACTTCTCCCTTCTAATTTATTTGCATTCCTGTTTGTCTATATTCTGTTTACTCTGCATTTTCCACACATTGTAATTAGAGTTGAAAGGTGTTTTAGCCAACAGAGATTTTGACAGCCTGTAGTTTAACTTTTAATGTTCTTAAGAGGCGTCTCAGCAAGCAGGGGTCTGTATTAATGAAAAATAAAACCGGGTAGGAGCACTGCTCCTTAGTGTTGTCCCCAAATCCTGCTCTTGGTGCCATGGGCGGGTCTTGGCTCCTTTTTCCCCGTCGGCCCTGCCCCGCCCCGCCCCACCCCCTGCGCGTGACCGTTGGGGGCGGGGCGTCCCACGCATCCGCGCGGGCGGCGATGAAGCCGGCGCGCGCAGCTGTGTGGAATGCCAGGGCCGCGCTGCTCTACTCCCTGGGCGGCTGGACCACGCTGGGCGCCCTCATCTACTACAGCCGCTTGGACAAAGCCAGCACCGGTACTGGTACCGGCAGCGGGGTCTGCGGTCACCTCCGGGGGAGGGGGGAAAGACTGAAGCGGTTTCGCTGAGGGAGAGCCCGGCCGGCGCGTGTCGTGTCCGGGGCGGGCCTTGCTCGGGGGGCGGGGCTTGCTCGAGGGAGGGCCCCGCCGCCGACGGATCCTGGGCTCTCCTGGCTGCCAAGGGTAGGCGCCGGGATCCCCCCAGTCCCGGTCCCACCGCTTTCCGCGGCCGGGGAGGGTAACACTGTGTGTTGCCCGCCCTCCCCTGGGGCACTTCGGGTTGTGCGGTTGCCGGAGCGCAGTCTCCGCTCGGGCCGGCTGAATGACCCGGGTGTCCACCCGGCCCGTCCCCGGCAGTCTCTCCTGAAGGAAGATGTATCCCGTGTTGATGGGAGAAGCTCGTGCTTTATCTCAAGTCACAGGAACGGAGACTAGACCTGTTGCTTTTATTCGCGCTGTGGGAATGGTTCAAAGCTGTGCTGGGGGAGGATTCGGCTTGACCTAAGGAGGCATTTCTTTACTGAGAGGGTGGTCAGACAGTAGAATTAATAGGTGTTTGCAATGGGCTGCTTGGGCTAGCTTTAATGTGGATAGCTTGGGAAGCCTGTTGTTACTGTTGCTGTAGTACTGATAATTGTTCAGTACCAGTGCAGGTATGTGACCTACCCTAGTAAATCACTTTTTTTGGCTAGAGTTAACAGATCTTTGCTATCTGGTCCTCAGAATGCAAAGAAAAGGAAAAAGAATACGGAACGTCCGTGTGGCTGCCATGATAAAGGAATAAGACATTTTTATTGCTGTGTTGTTTTTTTTGTCTCCCCCCCACCCCCCTTTACCATCCTTTCTATTCCTTAGAGAATGAAAGTGATCCTGAGGCAAACCAAGGGACCCGCAAGGAAGTACACACTAAGGAATATCCTTTTGGATTGACAATGACAACAGAGATAACATACAAAGAGGTTCAGCCTCCTCTTACTCGACTGCTCAGGCGTGCAGTATCATTCTTTGTTCCCAATGATGACCCTCCTTCTGAAAAGTGAGCTGTTCAGAACGTTGTGCTGGACCTCTGAGAACATCATCCCAGTTCCTGGCACCAGACCACTGCTGGACAACTGTCCCTTGCATTGCTGAAACAACAGCTCTGCCCAGCTGGTGTGATGTTGCTTTCCCAGCTGGTGTGCAGGACCTACCTGGGTGATCCAGGATGTACCTGGGATGACTCCTCAGCTGGGCAGCTCTGAAATGGATACTTCAGGAATGATTAGTAAATGGGAAGGAATGAAGTTTAATGTTTTGGGTACAAGAGTTCTTAATGGTCCTTCAAATAAAAGCTCGTAAGAGATGAGTTACAAGTGTGGAAATGTTTCTGAAAGCTAAAAACTTACTGAATGTTCCGCTCCAGGCTCTTGTTTCTTAAGGGTTATCTTGATCCACATGCTATGTCCCTTTGTAGGGTACTGTCCTGCAGCTCTGTGGCCTGAACTAATGTTCATTCTGTAGGGTTTTCCCTAGTCTTTATGGACATCACTTTCCCTGTTTCTGTTGGGGTTCTCCCTACAGTCCTTTTAGGGCACATCTTGCCCTGCCCCATACAGTTCTCTTAAGGTTTCCCATCTTGCTCTATGGAAAGCTGTCTCCATCTCCTCTGCCCAGACACCTCAGCTTCCAGATCCTTCCAATTTGTGAAGGGGGCCCTGCAGGGATGCTGTAGGGAGAGGGACTTGTCGTCAGGAGCTGTGGTGATACGACAAGGGGGAATTGGTACAAAGAAAAAGAGGAGAAATTTAGGTTAGATATTAGGAAGAATTTCTTGACTATGAGAGTGGTGAGGCACTGGAACACGTTGCCTGGGGCGGGTTTGGATGCCCCAGCTGTGGAAGTGCTCAAGGCCAGGTTTTGGGTAAGACCTTGAGCAACCTGGCCTAGTGCAAAGTGTCCCTGCCTTTGCAGCCCACACCTTTGATTCTATAAGAGCTTTTACAACCGAAGCCCTACCCAGCCCATGCACCTACAGACCCACCTGTCCACATGAACTCCTCAGGTCCTTACAGTCACCACCTCCTTTCCTCGAGTGCTCCTCCCAGCCACTAATTTTTATGGGCATCCTGCTGTGTCCCTATAGCTGTTCCTATAGGGGATGCCGCTCTGCTTGTGTGCTCATTCTCCTTTTCGTAGGCACCCCCCCAAATCCCTATGGGCAATAAGAGGAAGGCCAAACACCTGGGCACGCCTGTCCCGTGCGCACCTGTCCCTCTCCTATAGAATTCCCTATAGCGGCGGTGCCGGGGCTGCGGCGGCACCTCCCGTGCGCCAGGGGGCGCTGCGGGCGG
>VXBB01012739.1:0-39611 GCA_013399915.1 Illadopsis cleaveri
GTGCTTCCCCTGAGGGGAGATCACAACATTTGAGATGAGATGGGGGCCCAGGTGTGGGAAATGGATTTGTAGAGAATTTTTAAAGCCTGGTATGCAAACTCTGAGATAAGAAATGCTGACTTAGAAATGCCACGGGATAGGACAGACATTGCTGAGAGAGAAATGGAACTNCATTGCTGAGAGAGAAATGGAACTGGAAAGGAGTTTCAAGTTATGGCCTTGCAAATAGGACTGGATACTTTGGAGAAATAAAACTATGAAAGGTGCATTGTAGCAGGACCCATGAGGGGTGATTTTAGATGTTTGGCTTTAGGGCATTTACAGCATTGTGTGGCAAAAGCTGATAGGCCAAAAAACATTTATAATGGATTGTAATTAGGAAATAGTTTGGCTTCTGATTGTGATGGTGTGAATTATAACGTCTGTGTTGTCTCACCCTTCACATGAGACTGAAAATGGAATAAAAGTTTGTAAAACATCCCTCAGGTGCCCAATCTCTGGGTCAGAAAAGGGCTTAATCTGACACCCAGGCACCCTGGGCAGCTGGGCTGGGCTCTCCCAGCCTTTCCCTGGGCTGCTGGTGGGTAAAAACTGGATTTTCTCTTTGGCTCTGGGCCTCACCGAGGAACTGGGCTGCTCCAGGAGTGCAGGGGAAGGGAATGTCAGAAACCACCTCCCCAAAGGGGCTTTTCTGACCCTCACTGGAGGGAAAAGGTTGTAAACCCTGTGGGATATCTGATAAAAACAGCTCCTGCACAGAGCCTGCAGACTGGCTGTGCTTCCTATTGCCTTTTATTTTTGATAATACTGGGAAGTGTCTTGTAACTGGGTCCAGAGCGAGGGGGAATGTTGCCCTAGGTTTTCTTGCTTGCAAATGTTTGGATTTTGCAGTCCTGCTTTCTCACGCAGCTCAACAAAACACAATGTATATTTTTAGATAGTTTACATATCACTAGATAGTTTACATATTTGTTCTCAGGGAGGAGAATTGTGATTGATGGTGATGTTCACCATCCAGGTGAAAGAGGTGGCGACCCTTGTAGCCAATCTCTGAACCTTTGTACAGATGTATAAATATTGGAGTCAGAATTTGAATAAAAAGTAAAAGTTTCCTTAACTTCTGCTGTGCCTGCCTCGTTCCTTGTGTGTCTGAAACAGCGACATCTGGACTGCAAAGTCCAAACATTTGCAAGCAAGAAAACCTAAAGCAACAGGGGAACTTTTGGGATTTGGCAGCTGATCCCAAACACTCCATTGCCCTTTGCTCTCCCAGCCCCTGCCCTGCTCTGGTTTAGGTTTTCCTCTGCGTTTTGCCTGCAGGAGCCTTTCCAGGTGTCGTGATAGGACATGAAATAAAAATGCTTGACTCCAGTCAAAAAGCGCTAAAAAAAAACCAAAAAAACTTTATTTGCAATTCATTTAACCTTTTTATAACATACTACACTAAAAACCCACATTATTAGTCCATAAAAACTGAAACCTCTCCTATTAACTAAGTAACAAAAATAACAAACAACACCTGTTGTTATTTAAAAAAAAAAAAAAATTGTTTACACAAAGCTGTTAAAAAAAAACTGTTAAAAAGTTTTCCTTGAGAAGAACTAGCTCTTCTCAAGCTCAAAAAATATCAAATCCACATCCAGGCACACCTGGGTCCTTCTGACACCTGTCAGGATCTCACTGCTCCCATTGATTTCTCAAATCTGACCAAATCCATGATTCATTTAGTGGATTTTTTTTTTCCTCTCCCTGTATTGCACTTTTCCATTTTTAATGGTTCAGTGCTGTAAATACTGGTGCAAAGACATCAGTGGGTATATTTTCGTGACACTCAAAGGGTGGCCTGCCAATGGATGGCTGCTTCTGCCAACACCCATTTGCTGAGGACAGAGTTCCCTGATTTATTCATTTATTCGAGATGCAGGCAGTCCTGTGGAAGGTAAAGCCTTGAGCATGCACCAGTGTCTTATGGATGTGAAATTGTTGTGAAAGTGAGGGTGGAAACTGCATATTTTTACTGCCAAGAGAATCAAATGTGCGACCTCTAATTAAAATATTATTTTGAGTGTTTTTAATGAAAATACAAATTTGTCTGTGGCTGGTTCGCACACGCACATAACACCGCCCCTCACATTTAAATTAAATTAAATTAAATTGAATTAAACTAAATTAAATTAAGTTAAACTAATTTTTTTTCACACTATAAAATCGTTCATCCTACATAAAACATGATGGTTCACTCTGGAACTTATTAAAAAATAAATAAATGAAAAAGCTTTTAGTAGACTGGGGCATTAAAGCAATATGTTTAGTGTCTTTCTCTGCCTCTCCGTAAGGAACTCAAATTCCAACTGAATTTAAGTCGAATTTGAAATTCATCCCATTGTGCTGCCAGCTGAGAACAAGTCTGGGACTCAGGGCTGGAATCCACAAACCTGGAGGCTCTTAAAAATTACCTTCCATTGGACTTCTTTTACAGCTGGGCACAAAAAGGTGTCAATAATGTGGTTTTCTGCAGCCTTAAAAATATTTGAATATTTATTGAGACGCCCCTGCTATTAAGCAAAACAATCAGCTGGAGGTGTAGAGCTGCTGGAGGATGGAGTGAGAAAAACTCCCCCACAATTTCAAACTTCGAGTTCACAATTATTATTTTTTTAATGTCTCACCGGCGTAGAGCTATTAAATATTTATCATCTTGTAATAAAAGAATAAACCATTTAAATAAAATAAACCATTACGAGGCAATTAAGGTGCAATAACTCAAACCTGCAGAAAAGCTGTAATTGTAATTGCAAAATATTAAGGGTGAGAGAAAGACACAGAATAAATTAAGGTCACGTCTCTGCCCCATCCACTCAGAGTTTCCATCCAAAACATTTTTTTATGAAGTGTTTTTCCATTTTTCCTGGTGCTCAAACAGGCTCTGGCTTCCCTAGGCTTAGAGACCTCGATTTCACAATAAATCATTAATCTTTAACAAAGCTGATGAAGCCTGGGGGAGATTAGCTTAAATAAGCCCAGTTAATTATCAAAGGTCGTAAATTGAAGCAGTTATGAGCATTTTTTTAATTAACTAATGAGTTGGTATTTAACTGCCAGTTGTGTTTTGGTCCAGTTATTGATTCCTCCAAGTCGAAATATCAAAGTCAAACAATTGCACTGATGCAGATGGAAATGAAAAAAAGCTTTTTGTGTTCTCCGGCTGGGAAATGTTCTCCTTTGGACAATCCCAACCCTCCCTGAGAGCTCCTGCAGCTCTGGCAGCTTTGGGAATGTGCCCAGAGCCCAGAACCCTCTGCGGGAAGAACCTTTCCCAAAATCCAACCCAAACCTCCTCTGGCAAATCCCTGAGGAGTGACAGAGACCAAAGTCGCGTGTGAGGGGCTGCAGGAAGCGATGAAACACTCCAGAGTTTCTGTTCCTTGGAAAACAAGTTGGATTTTCTGCCCCTGAGACAGTGAAGAACACTGAGAATTCATTAAAGCATTGCTCTTTATTCCTCAAACCCGAAATGAGGCGTGGCTTTACTCACATTAAAGCACATTTTTCATTTTTCAGACCTGGTATCCCTCCAGCAGCTTTAATTGCACCAAACACAACAGTTTGGTTTTGGACCAGCTGCAGAGAGATGAAATGAGGGACCATTGCACCAAAAAATGGGATCCAGAGCTGTAACTCCAGAGCTGAGGGCAGGGATGGGCTGGTGCTGGGGGGGGCTGCAGAGAACTGGGGAAGAGCATGGGCACTGTGGGGGGGAAAATGGAAAGTGCTGGAAATCCCATGGGCAGTGCCCAGGGCTCCTGAGATGGAGGGATGGATGGAGGGATGGAGGGATGGATGGATGGATGGATGGATGGATGGATGGNAAGAGCATGGGCACTGTGGGGGGGTAAATGGAAAGTGCTGGAAATCCCATGGGCAGTGCCCAGGGCTCCTGGGATGGAGGAATGGATGGATGGATGGATGGATGGATGGATGGATGGATGGATGGATGGATGGATGGATGGATGATGGATGGATGGATGGAGGGATGGATGGATGGATGGATGGANTCTCTGGAGGCAGAGGCTCTCCTCTCCTGGCTGCAGGCACAGACTGAAATCACGGCTCTGCTCTTTTGCTGAGCTCTCCATGGTTCTGGGGATGAAAGGCTGGGCTTTGCTGTGGGTTTTTTTATCTTCTTTCTTTTGTTAGAGCCAGGATTCTAAAAATTCTCAGTACCCAGGGTTCCAACTCTTTGCCATGGACAGGCTGGGCCTGGATCACATCGGGGTCAGTTCTGATCCCTCCCACTGAAGGCTGCTCCCTCGGGTAATCCCTGCCCAAATTTCCCCAGTTTCCTCCTCCCAGGAGCTGGGGTTTGCTCCAGGAGCTCTGAGGAGGAGCAGCAGGAGCACAGCCGGGCTGGAAAGGTGCAGATCTCCACTGGATTTCAGAAGGAATCTGCCCTCAGTTTGTCCCCTTTGCTCGGGCAAACAGGGGCTGATGGATCGCTGCCTTCCAGCCACATCCAAGGAGGTCTGCTGGGCAAATAATCACAAGTAATTGGCCTCTGGTAAACTCAAAGTCAGGGTTTATTTACTTGCTTGTTTTTACCTGCCTGGATCCTCTAATAGCTGCTTCCAGCTCATATTTTCCCCAAGCCTTGGATGTCAGACAGCTGCAGCTGTGGGTCCTGCCCTCCCCAAACACATCCGTAATTCTCAGTCCCGCTGTCCTCCCCTGCCTAGGAATTTACTGTTGTTTTCACCATTTTATGTGCAAACATATTTAAATCCCTCTGACCTCAGCCTCCTGAGCTGATTGAATTTTGCTTTAACTTTGGTCTGGCAATTTCCATTTTCCATGTTTTTATGCAGAATTGCCAGGGTTTCAGCTTGTGATAAAACTGAGACAAAAATAGGTTTGGGTCCATGCTGAATTTCTCTGTGAGCAGAGGGGCTCTCATTTCTTTCAAGGTGCCTCATTGCTTCACTGTGGGGTTTAGTGGCCATGGTGCTATTTGAAACTTGGACTTGATGATCTTGGAGGTCTCTTCCAGCCTCAGTGATTCCGTGATCTGTGGGGTCAGTTTTCCTCCCATCAGGTTTGCTTTGGTGGTTCCCTTTCTGAGCTGCCGCTCTGCCTCTCCCAGACAGGACCTTCTGGCAGCCAATTTCTTTTGTTCCCTGTGATTTCCCTCCTTGTGCCGGGGAGCCTTTCACGGGCTGCTTTCCCGTTTTGATAAGAGGTTTTCTCTGCCAGCTCTTTTCTGCCTGGGATGAGAAGGGAATTTCTAGATACAATCTCTGTGCCTTTGGTGAAAGGCAGCGTTAAACGCCCTTGACATTTAACCTCACCTCCCTGGCCCAGTTGTCTTTAGTGCTCATATTCCCCAGAGGTTTCCCTTTTGAGGATTAGAGCTGCAGCTACAAATCCGTGGGGTTTATTCTCCCACTTCATTTAAACCCACTCAGCTGCTGACTGTCGGGGTTATTTCCAGCCTCAGATCCGGCTCACCGCCCCCAACCAACACTGACAGTGAGGAGAACATCAGGCTTTACTTCTTCCCATGACAACCTCCTAGAGATTCCTGCACCCACATTTCCTCTTCCCCATCCCAGCAGGGCTGGGCTGCCCCACCAGCACCTGCCAGAGCATTTTCTTGGTGCACCAGGGCAGGTTTAGTTTGTGTAAGAGTGAAAATTCCTTTGCTGACAAATTCAGGCCAGGAAATCAATCAGAGGGTTGGGGCGCTGGTGTATTTAGAGCTGGGCAGAAATCCCCATTTTTCCAGGTATGTTTGGGATGTTGTGGCAGTGTCCCTAAGCCCAGAACATTCCTGGTTTTATACTTTTGAACCCAGCCTGACTTAAAGCTCTGCTTTAGGCTAACGAGCTGGGTTTGGCTGTCGTGGCTGCCCAGAGGAGGTGGGCTCTGCACACACAGGCTGCTGCACACACAGCCCCAGCTCTGGCAAGGGCACACCAGGAGCTGCTGGGCACTCCCTGCCCTTCCTCAGCTTCGGGAAACCAAGCTCCAGGAGAATTCCCCACTGCAGCCACAGGGATGGCACGGAAAGTCACGGGTTTCCATTAGACTTGCAGATTTTTTTTTCTACAAGTGCCCTTGGAAATCTGAGCAGTCCTGATACCGTAGGATTGGGGTCCCAGGAAAGTGCAGTGAACACAGTGCCACTCTTGCCCACGCATCCCTGCCTCCCAGTGTTCCTAAGGAGTCATTAATAAATTTTAATTGGAATGAACCAGCCTTGTGTGCTTCTACAGAACCAGCTGGTTTTGTTTTCTCTCTATAGACCTGAACATTTTTCATGAATAAAGATTTGCAAAGAGTTTCAGAACTTGAAACTAGAAATAGATCTGTCTCTCCAATGCCTCGATCTAATAATGTATTTAAAAATGAGATTTTTTTTTTGCAAGAATAATACATGAAATCACCGCCTTCGCTTCCAGCCTCCGTGCTGCCAGGAATCCGTGACTTTATGCTACCTTAAGCACCTATAATTAAGTCTAGATCCGATGTTTCCCAGGGAGACACGATCCCGGCACAATCCCTGCTGGTTTGGGTAGGGTACTTTGCTTTTTAATGAAATATTGTACTGAGTGAGTGTGTTAATTTGCCTGATTGTTGGGAAGAATGGTGTTCATCTGCAAGCAAGAGGAACTGAACTTTTCCTTTCCTAGGAAGTCGCAGTCACAAGGATTGACTCCTAAATTTCCAAGAAAAAGATGCTGTTAACTTGAGGTAGCCAGAAAAATAACTTTTGTGATCATTGCACAGCACAGCCGGGCTGAGAATGATCCACGAGGAGCAGGCTGTAATTGCTCAGGACGTGAAGGTTTGGGAGAAGTTAANAGGCTGAGAATTATCCATGAGGAGCTCAGAACGTGAAGGTTTGGGAGAAGTTAAGGAGCACTAAATCAAATTATCATCACACTTAAAACAGCCATTTAAACACAAAATCAAAGAAATCTTGACAGGTTTTTGTTTCCTCTGAGTCTCTTGTTTGACCCCAATTCCTGTTTCTCCTGCTGAAGTCAGGGTTGCTCTGTGCAGGGGCACAACCTCCTTTCCCAGGGGAACATTTTGGGGTGGAAGGATTTGCTGTGGTGAGTTTCCCTTTGATCTCGTGTGGAGTTTCCCTTTTTCCCTCATGCTGAATTTCCTTTTCCCCTCACCCTGAGTTTCCCTTTCTCCCCCATGCTGAGTTTTCCTTTTCCCTTGTGTAGAGTTTCCTTTTTCCCTCGCGTTGAGTTTCCTTTTCCCTTGTGTAGAGTTTCCTTTTTCCCTCGCGTTGAGTTTCCCTTTTCTCTTATGTTGAGTTTCCTTTTTCCCTCGTGCTGAGTTTCCCTTTTCCCCTCGTGCTGAATTTTCTTCCTCCCTCCTGTTGAGTTTCCTTGCTCCCTCATGTTGAGTTTCCCATTCTTGACCCAGTTTCCTAAAATTTAGGCAATCACTTAGGGAATCAATTTGGTGTCTCACGTTTCTGCATTTCTGGGTAATTTTGCTTTCCTTCTGTTAAATATTCCGGGGAGAAGCCTTGTTTGTCCCTTGGCCAGTTGAGCAGAGCTTTGAGGCACAATTCAGCCCCCAGAGGATCCTCCCTGTCCTTCCTCTTCCTCACTGGAGGCAGCTGCACATCCCTGGGATGCTCCTGCATGGAGAGCTGCTCTCCATCACCTCCACCTTCCCAGTGCCCAGCTGCCGTGGTGGGAATCCTCCTTTTTTTTTTTTCCTTTGACCCACCTGTCCTGATCCTGCACAGGGATGGGAAATCTCAGTACCTGAAACCCTTCCTATGCTGAAGGTGTCTCCAACTTCCTGGATTTTAATGCCAATTAAAAGTGCACTACAGCTCAAATTCCATTTCACTCCTAGGACGTGATCTGGGTTCATCAGCAGCCACAGTGTGTGTTTGTCAAGGTGTTGAATAATTGCTTTTAAGGTTGGAAACGTTCATCTGCATTAGCAGGAGTTTAGGAGTCGGGTAAAGAAGCTTGCACAACTTTTCATTTGGGGAAATATTTGTCTGCTATTTCTCCTGGACTCGTGTTTGCACAGTATTAACCTGAAAAGCAATTGTGGGTGGAGAAAAAAAAACCCTCAAAATTGCCCAGGAGCTGGTGTGTGCGCTCAGCCATTCCCTGCACATCCCTGCTTGTCAACTCGCTCCCATTTTTTTTCATTACTTTCTTGTTATAGTCCAGATATGGTCAATGATCTTTTGAGCTTGGTAATTTTGTTAAACCTTTTTTATGAGGAGTTTTGAATTGCCGCATTGAGATGGGAGCTTGCTTCCGTGCAAGATTAATTGGGCCCGGTATTTCATTTTGCATAGCACTATTCAAAGCTAATAAAAAGGCCCAGAATAATGAATTCTGAAGTCAAATTAAAATGAAAAGCCACAGGTGATTGTTTCATTAGGCTGGATGCAGGAGAATTGTGTCTTTTCTTAACTTTGCCTGTTTGTATTGGTTGCCCTGGGGGAAGTAAACAACTTCCAAATGGGTTTGATGTTTCTGAGAAAATGTTTTCTTCTGGAAAGACTTCAATAATTAAAAAGATGTGCCTTCTTAAAAGTTCACCCAAGCACAAAGCCATCGCTTTAAAACATTCTTCGTTCAAAATTGTTACCTTGACTGATATTCATGGGAGGAAATTGCCTTCAATGGAGTGAACAAAGCCCTTCCCTCAGCCAGGTTTCAGTTCCTCCCCGGAGAAACGCTCGGGAGCTGGAGAACTCCAGGGGCAGAAATCCTGGCCCGGTGGGAGCGTGATGGTGCTGACGGTGTGCACAAAACGCAGATAAAGAGCACAGAGCTCTGTCCCGGCCCCACTGGAGATTAAACTGTGCTGTCTCTTTGCATGACTGTTTGCTGTCTCATTCTGTACTTGTCTTCCACGTGTGATTAACTCCCGAATGTTCTCTTTTTTTCCTCCTTTTTTTTTTTTCCTTTTTTTCCCTTTTTGTAGAAATTATTGAGCCTACTACCTCTAGTGGTGTCTCCAGCCCAGGTCAGTATCCCCCGCAGGAGGGTCGGTGCCTGCAGGGCCTCATTGCCATCGGTGCCCGGGGCTGGCCCGGGCTGGCAGCTGTGTCGTGGTAGTGCTGGACTGTCCCCTCCGTCTTTGTGCTCCCGCCGCTGTGTCTTCCCTCCAGGCTTTGTGTCTTTGTCCTCTTTTTGCGTGTTTCGAGCAGCCTGTCCCGCATCCCTGTCCCTGCCGTGGGTGTGTCCCGGTGGGGTGTGCAGGGCAATTCCCTGCCCTGGATCCCCCCCAGCCCTCCGAGTCCCTGCTGGTGTTGTAAGTGTGGCTGTTGGTTGGAGGGTTTGCAGATTTCTGTCTCCTCGCTGACTGGCTGTGGGATGGAGCCAGGAGCTGCTCCGGGGTGCTGCTCACTGCCAGTGCCAGGAGGAGCTGGTGGGAGCTGAACTCCTCCCCTCGTGCCTGGCAGGGGTTAACAGGTCCTGAGTGCTCCTGGTGAATCCCCATTTTCTTGGGGATGTTTCCTGTCCCTGCTCCCCAGCAGGACACTCTCAGTGGAGCTGGTCACAGAACCTTGGAATGGTTTGGGTTGGGAGGAACCTTAAATCCCATCCCATCCCTCCCACTGTCCCACTGCTCCAAGCCCCAGTGTCCAACCTGGCCTTGGGCACTGCCAGGGATCCAGGGGCAGCCACAGCTGCTCTGGGCACCCTGTGCCAGGGCCTGCCCACCCTCCCAAGGAGCAATTCCTGCCCAATATCCCATCTGGGAGGCAAAAACAAGCAGAATTTTCCTCTGGCAAAACTTTCACCAGACGTGTACTTTTATTTCCTAGCTGAGATTAAAGGATTGGAAGGACTGCGCCAGAAAGGCACAGACAGTGAGGTGATGAAAGCAAGTGAGGCAGATTAAACCAAGGGCTGCAGAAGGAAAACCAGGCCCAGGTGATTCCAACACCCTCAGACCTACAGGAGCAGCACGACAAGAGTTTAAATCTCCAGTGCTGTAATTAAAGAGCTTAGGGAAGGCAAGCTCCGGTGTCACTCTGGGGGCAGAGGTGCTGCCTCCTGCCTCCCCTGGGCCCCAGGGAGCTTCCCAAAGCTCTCCATCTCCTCTAGGGCAGAGGCTGTGCCCTGTCCCCATCTCCTTTAGGGCAGAGATTGTGCTGTGCCTGCCGCCAGAGCCGCAGCAGAACCTCTATCCAGCTTGCTTCCATCCACACCCTCCACGGGAGGGAGCCTGGACTGCAGAGAGCTGATAGTGGCTGCAATAAAAGCCCCTGTCCGTGGGATTTTCCACCGCTGCTTTGGGCTGCCGAGCAGTTGAGAATAAGCTGGGGGGTTATTTTTTGAGTTAAGAGAAGCTGAGGAGAAGGGAAGAGTCTCTGCTGTGTCGGTGGTGCAGAGTGGCGATAGGAGAACCTCACTCCGAGTGCTGTGTTACTCTGGGGTTTGTAATTCCTGAAAAAGTGCCCTCAGCCTGATCCTGCTCCATGCTCTGCCCAGGGAAGGAGGGATAATGCCGGCTGGGTGCAGCTGGAATGGGCTGCAGTCACATTTCTGGGTTTAATCTCCATCAGTGAGTGCTCCAACAGCGTCACCGTCGTTCCTCACTCTCAAAAACTGCTGTTCAAGTGACACAGCCCTGAGATGTGTTTGGATCCTTGCCTGCAGAAGTTTGCACCAAATGAGCAAAATTGTGTATATTTTTGGGAGCAGGATGGAGATGGGGGAGTGGAAGGGAATAGAGTCCTTAGTAATGATCCCTCTCTTAATTCTGAAAGCTAAATAGAGAGGGCTTTTTCCAAACATGAAATTGAGAATATGAACACCTCTGAATACAGTAGAAGAAGAATTTGGGAATCATTAAAGTTGCAATAGTTGTGAAACTACATTAGCAAAATCCAGCTTTAAATTAGCAAGGAAAGTACTCTGAGCTCAGTTTGCAGTTGAAAACCAACATCTGTTCTGCTGAAAGACAACAGAAAAGGGGAGCAGGGTTTAAAGACAGTTCTCAAAATGGTTGCAGATTTATTATTGAGTCTTTCCTCCTGGAAATGAGCCCTGGTACCAGCAGTGACATTGCACTGAACTGTTCTGTTTGCCTTCCATAATTAAATAACACTGTGATAGTCCCTCTACTTGGCTAATTTTAGCCTGGTAAATAGCTGGATAATGCCAGCACTATTGTTACCAAGTTATTCAGCTGCAGAGGCAATGAAAAACTTCCCAGAGGGTCGGGAACTGAGTCCCTCGTGTGCTGCAGGGAAGGCAGCAGGCTGGGCTGGGAGATGGTGCCACAAAACCTGGGTTATCCGTCCTTGGCTGCTTATGACAGTAAAACAAGATTTATCATAAATCACAGAATGGTTTGGGCTGGAAGGGACCTTAAAATTGACTTGTTCCAACTCCAACAACATTTCTGATTTGTTTGAAGTCCCCCCGGGAGGTTTTGGCCAGGAGTCCTCTGGGCCTGCCTGCTCTGCTTCCCTCATTGAGGAATGCAAACCCTGGATAATCTGTAGGAACTCATTTCAGCCTCGTGTCTCACATCAGCCAGGAGTCAGAGCATCAGCCTCCTTCCTGCTCAATCAAGGCTCTGCAGCTAATTAGCTAATTGCCACCATCCTTCACCACTTCAGTGCAGCTTCAGGGGGATGTGTTCCCTGGAGAAGGGTTTGCTGCTGGAAGGACACAGATCCTTTGTGGGGTTTCAGTGCTGAGCCAGAGGTTGTGAGAACACCCCAAAGTCGGTCAGCCCCCACTGCAGGGGGTGAGGCAGAGCTGGAGGCCAAAAGCTCTCCCAGAAAAGCAGGGAAATGACAGATGGGATGTTTGATGTTCCATCATCACTGCTTGAGCTCCCAGGATCTTCCTGAGACACCAAGCCTGGGAGTTGCTCTCTGCAGAAAGTGAGGAACCTGCAGCAATCCTGGGGAGCTCTCAGGGTGTCCCCCCCACCCAGTTCCCAACAGGGAAACACAAAACATTTTAGACATTTTTAATTCCTGCAAAGCAAGGCCGTGTTTGAGAGCCCCGGTGACACATTTGTGCATTTCCCTGCTGGGGCCCTTTTCCCTGCATTTGGGGATTTGCTCTCCTAATTTGAAGCGACAGTACTTCAAGCATGTAGAATTAGCTGCAGAAAGTTCCAGAACTGGGGCCACGGTTGGTATCTGTGTTGTCAGCCCGTGCCAGGAGCTGCAGCTCCTTACAAATCTCTCCTCCTCCAGCATAATTAGTTCACAGGTGGTGTCTTGAAAAGCCTTTGAAGATGTTGTTGAATTCTTAACGCTGACTAAACAAGTAACTGTGACAGGTCAGAGAGAATAATTGAGGAATCTTCTTTAATTAATGATTTCACATCTTATGAGGCACTTTTATAAAAATTGGAGCCGGAGAGAGAAGGGCCTTAAGTTATTTAATTTCCTCAGGAACAAAAGCGTGTGTTTAAATGAGCACTTGGGCAGGTTGGACAACTCCTTGAACTTCAGTTCCTTCTCCCTGCTCTGCCTTTCTGCATATCTAACACATTTAATATGCCAGAACACCAAATAATACCTCGTTTCGAGCAGGCTCTGTTTGTTTCACGGGAAACCTGCCAACCCCTCCAGTTTTTCTCCTCTTGTGCAGTTGCAAATCCCATTTAAATCAGTCAGTGATTTTGTGTAAGGAGAATCTGCAGGGTTGGACTCCGAATTTCGGAATTTTCAGCGCTCTTTCTTGCCATTAGTTCCGCCTGTTGGTGAGGAAGGCACCGTGTTCCTGCAGCTGGAGGGCTCTGCATGGCAGCAGGAGATGCTGGGGCAGCAAACCCTGGGCCAAGGGACAGAGCCAGCTGGGCTCCATCAGCCCAACTGCTCTTCCTCCTCCTTGCTCCTGGGATTCCTTCCATCCAGGGTGGATGAAAAGGTGACCCAGATTTCGGGTAACAGGTCCTGGGTCATTGCAAATGACTCAGCAATATTCCCAGCCAGGATAGAAAACAACACCCCAAAACACTAACAGGGAGTGAAAAGGTGACCCAGATTTCGGGTAACAGGTCCTGGGTCGTTGCAAATTTAACTTCTGAATCCTGTCAGGAGCAGCTGTGTGTTTGTTCTGAGAGCTTTGGATGCTTGGTGGCCACTTTTGTTGCCTCCCAAATATCCCAGCTGGGAGGGAAGGCAGAGTCTCCCCTCTCCACCCCCCTGCAGTCCCCAGCCCCAGAGGAGCAGAGGTTCTTCTGTCCCAGCTCACAGATACAAAACAGATGGAGGGCTCTCAGGTCTTGCTGCGAGTAGTTTGGCATCAAACAGGTGAATAATTCGAAGAAAATCACTACATTAAACCTCCCTGTTGATCAGCTGAAAGCTCAGTGTTCAGAGCACACGGTGGGCATTGCTGCTGCGTTTCAGAGCCCAGGCAGGTGTGAAATTCCAGCGCGGCTCCCGGTGCCAGGCAAAGCTGGTTCCTGCACTCAGCCAGCTCCCTGCACCTGCACCNTGCGTTTCAGAGCCCAGGCAGGTGTGAAATTCCAGCGCGGCTCCCGGTGCCAGGCAAAGCTGGTTCCTGCACTCAGCCAGCTCCCTGCACCTGCACGCCTTTCTGTGGGAATTACATCCTGCGGGAAATCGCTGCCGGCCCGGGCTGCAGTCACCTGCTGCTGCCAACAGGTGAACATTGTGCTTGTAAATCATCCCGGGAAGGCACCTCCTCGGAGTGGATGTGTGGAATTAGGTAAACATCCCTGTCGGAGCCGAACGAGCGTCTCAGGGTGTGCTCGGTGACATTCAGCGCGTTCAGAGCCTGCATCCTCATTCCAGCAGAATGTTTGAACACACTAAATCATATTATTCACTGCTTGCTGAAGAGATGCATTATTTAATATCAAGAGAGCTGCTTTCTATCAGCTGAAAAATAGGACTAGAACTAGGTCGTTTTTAGTCCATTGATTCCCACTCTCTAAGCCGGCATGTAAAATACAAGAATGTTGGTTTTTTTTCCTGATGCTGTATTGCCTACAAGCCTTCTGTCAGCGGGGATTTCAATATTAATGAGTTTTCCCAGGAATGTGAGAAGCCCACTTAGGAGAAGAAGCTGCTCTGAGAATCCTGAATGTTTTACAACCTCGCACATCGATCAGTTGGCTGGAATTGCACCTTTCTGCCAGGGAGTGCTTCTGAGAGATGCCAGGAGAGCAGAGCAGGGCCAGGTGTGAAATGGCTTCTGGGGGCTGTGGGAAGGGTGGAGGATGTGGAAGGTGCAGAGATGCTCAACCTCCTGTTGCTGCTTTCTCACGCTGGGGATGAGCCCCAGAGGTTCCTCCCCGTGTCTGAGGGATGCTCACCCTGCAGGGAGGTTCTCGGCCTCCAGGAGCAGTGTCCTTGGTGCTGGGGGTTTGTCAGTACCCAGATCAATTCAGGATTTTGTGGATGGGATCAGGTGTGTGTTGTGTGTAGGAACTCCAGCATGGGAACAAGGGGAGGGCTCTTCCCAGCACAGCCCTGGCTTCCCGCAGTTCATGGGGTTTAAAACACAGATATTCATGGAATCAGGGAATATCCTGAGCTGGGAGGGACCCACAGGGATCATCCCAGCTCCTGGCCTTGCACAGACACCCCAACAATCCCACCTTGGGCATCCCCAAACCCTCCTGGAGCTCTGGCAGCCTCGGGGCCGTGCCCATTCCCCGGGGAGCCTGGGCAGTGCCAGCACCCTGTGGGGATGAACCTTCCCCAAAATCCAACCTAAACCTCCCCTGGCACAGCCCCAGCTGTTCCCTTGTTCTTTATACAACCTGTTTACACCTTCCCCGAGCCTGAGACAAGTCCCAGCTCTGACTGAGACAAGACAAGCAGGAGATTCCAGAATGTGATTCACCAGCAGGAAGAGAGCAGTCCGTGTTTTTATTTATCACAGAAGGATATGTTTTAAGTGAAGGTTTGATCAGCCAGAACTGGCTGACTACAGGAATTGTACAGGAATAAATATGCATATATCCATCTCGATGAGATGGGTGGCCATGTGCAGGGATTTAAAATGTATATAAAGCTGTGTATCCATCACTTCAGGGAGGGCCCAGCTCTGTGTGGAATATGGAGGAGCCTACAGCTACAGCTGGCAGGGAAGGATCTGACAAACTTGGGTTGTTGAGGGAGGGAAGGCTTGGGGGATTAGGGGACTTGTCAGAAAAAGCCTGTTTGAAAACTCCATGAATATGTCAGTTTTAAAGAAATTCAAATAAAGGCCTGTTGAGTTTTGAGTGAGAAAAAAAAAAACAAAAAAAACCCAACCATGTTGGCTTCCTTCCAGGCTCCCCATCTCATTCCAGGCAACACTTCTTCTTTTTTTGTCTTTTCCCTGTCTGAATTTCGCACCAAATGGAAATTTCAGTTCCATGCCAGCTGCATTTAGAGTATCTGCGCAACATGGACATTTCTGATGGAGTTGCCAACAATATTCCCAGCCAGGGTGGAAAACAACATCCCAGGATGACACAGGATCAGCCATTTCCCTCCTCTGAACCTGATTTCAAAAGCTGCATGGCTGCACCTTTTCCTTCCCCTCACCACAAACACTTGCAGGGCCCAGTCTGCTGAGGTGGATTTTAAGCTGGGATTTGTCCTCCTTTCAGCTTTCCAGATGAGCCTATAACATGTCACCAGGCAGCCCAGGAAAGGCTGAGGGTGGGTTTTTCCAAGAGGCTCTCTGGGTTAAAGAAAACTGCACCGAAATTTGTAGGTAGAGACACGACAGCTGAGCCAGGCCTGCATCCTTCCAAGGTGTGAAAAACGAGGTTCACTTTCTTAGAAAAAATTATAAGTTTAATTAAAAAAATTTAAAAATAGACAATTAGGAGACAGAAAAGCAAAAGTTTCCAGCTGGGGTGCCTCACCAGAAAGCACACCCACTCCTTCAAATCCCTTGCTTTTAAGGATTAACCTTTTACATAGGGATTTTCAAACATTCCTTTCAGTTCAGATCTTCCCTTGGTTTGTTGTTTTTTTTTTTTTGGCCCCCTTTCCCCTGAAACTTGCCCCATTGTACCAAATTAACACTCTGTTAGATAAAGTTCTTGTTGGCCCTGGTAGTCTTTCTGATACCAGGAGATCAATGAATTCCTTCTTGTAGCTTTTGTTCCACTGATCTAATCGATTCAGGAATGTAGGAGGATTCTCTCTCCACATCTTCTGGTGAGGGTTTGATTCAGTTTGGCCAACTGGTTTGACTGGTTTACCAAAAGTTTTACAACTCAAAAAAGAAAATACACATTCATCACATTTCTAAGACTGTTAGTAATAAAGGAAAATACAGTAAATATTTCTACATGATACATGTAGCATTCATTTCAATATTTGCGAAAAGCCAACTATATAATCTGCATTTATAACACCAGAGCAGGGTTGTAACGGGTTCAAGCAGCAGCTCTGAACAATTCAATGAATATTCCTTTATCACTGGCACCTGCTCCTGCTCATGATTTCCAGGAAGGCCAGATTTTAACTGAGCCTCCAAATCCACAGAGCAGCGTGGAGCCGTCTGATTAAAATTTTAAAGATGCTTTTCATTAAGATGGAAGCTGTGCAAAACATTTCCCCCTCGTTTTCAGCTGCTGAGTCAGATATTTCCATAGGAAAAAAGCTGCTGGCGTGAGGCAGAGGGAGATGAGCTCGGTGGGTGAGTGGCAGCCTGCTCCCTGCCACCCACACTGAACCGTACTGGGGTGACACTGGGTGACACTGGGTGACACTGGGTGACACTGGGACTTCCAGCAGCGCTGTCACTCCAAACACCNCCTGGGGTGACACCGGGTGACACTGGGTGACACTGGGTGACTCTGGGTGACACTGGGTGACACTGGGACTTCCAGCAGCGCTGTCACTCCAAACACCGGGGTGAAAGGATTGATCTTGACACCTTTTGTCCTCCTCTCTTCCGAGGAGGATGACTCAGCTTTGTGTTTCTCTCCCCGCCAAGGCAGTGAGAATCTCTGTGCAGTGAGAAGTGATGGGTTCAGCCTCCCTCTGTCCCTGATTGCTCGCAGGGATTGTCTCCCCTCCAGCGTCCCCGCTGCACAAAACCACCCAGAATGAGCGTTCTGCCAAGGCCAGGCAATTCAGAGCTTTGGGAAGCTCGGGAAGGAGTTCTCTGGAACAAACGGGGTGAGCATTTTCCAACCGGGAAACAGGGAGTCATTTGAATAATCCGCAGGAAGCCGTCAAAGCAAAGAGCTCTGACATGTGGCTTTATACATCATCCTTTAGACTCGAGTCCTGTCCCGTTTCTCTGAGTGGCTGAGGAGCACGGTGGTGTTGGAAAAATGAAATGTCAGAGGGACATTGCAGGAAGGAGCAGTGCCCGAGCCGCTGTGTGTGAGGATCCCAAAGCCGCAGCCTGCTGTGCCCTCCCTCCCACCTGGCACAGCCCCATTTCCTGCTCGGTTTTCCCAGAATCACTGAATATCCTGAGCTGGAGGGGACCCACAAGTCCAACCCCACCAGAAGGGAGAGTTTTACATCTGTTTTACAGAGAGCTGCAAATCCCACCCTGCTCGATGCAGATTATCACCGTCCAATTCCCAATCAGGGCTTGGAGAAACCTGAAGGATTTTAGTACTTAGGGGTTATACACGGTACAAACCAGGCAAAAAAAGATTGGTTTTGAGGCAGAATATGTCTTATAAGGCTATCAGAGTCAGTTTTAAGGCATCCATCTCTGTCCCAGAAGCACCCAAATACTGTACTAATTGATAGAGATTTTCAAAGGCATGACACTTAGCAGAACCTGCGTGCCTAAAACTCCCAGTCAGCTTTGAAAAATCTCAGCTATTGGGGTTTTTTTCCCTCTCTTCTGTGTAATAACATATGCAAAGCTGAGCCATAATGTCTCCAAAATCCTCAGGATTAAGCTGAAAAGCGAGTGGGGAAGGCTGGGGCATGAAAAGCTTCCTGATGCAAAATCCTCCAGCAGCAGGAAAAGCTGCAGAGCAGCAGCAGGCAGGGAGGGTGAGGGGCTCTGGAAAGGGACCCCCAGCAGAAATCCAGCCCCAAATGGCTCTGGGAGTGGGGGGATCATTCCCTCCCACCCACAGGCAGCTGCAAGAGCTCAGAGTCCTCCCGATGGCAAATCAGCTCCTGCTGCTGAAATAATCCCGAGTAATTCATCCTAGGGAACAGTGATTGAAGGTAAATGGAACCACAGAACCACAGACTGGTTTGGGTTGGGAGGGACCTTCAATAAATCCCACCCAGCGCCACCCCTGCCATGGCAGGGACACCNCTGCAGCCACCCCAGGCAGCCACAGCCTCAGGTGACAAACGGAGTGTCCAGAGTGACAAATCAGTGAAATGTCCGGGCATTAAACCCGCCCCACACGGAGGGGATCAGCTGGGAGGAGGAGCCCAGGGGGTGGATGGACACTCCTGCATCCCTGACGTGTGCAGAGCCCGGCTGCAGCCGGGGCTGCCTCGGGGAAGATCTCCATCAACTTGAAAAGTAGCAACAATTTCACTCGGGCAGTGCTTGAACACTCTGGAGCTCCATGAATAGTTAATGTCACGTCAGGGCTGGGAGACAAACGCTCCGGGATCTGAAGAGCAAATAGCTCAGGCCAGGATGAGTTATGTTTGTTCCCTGCGTACACAGCCCCGTGGAAATTGCAATCATCCCTCATGAACGGGCTCAGCTTTTACTGCAGGGAGGGAAGGGCGGCCGCTGCCCCGGCTGCCTCACGGGGGAAGGGAGAAGGAAACTGGCTCTGCTCTCCCTGCTGCCAGCACAGAAAGGGTGTGCTTCTGTAAAAATGGGTGCTGGGGGGATTTCAGGTGCCAGAGAGCCCAGATCCCCTTTATGGAGGTGAATTTTCTCTGGATCCCCTTTATGGAGGTGACTTTTCCCTGGATCCCCTTTATGAATGTGACTTTCCCCTGGATCGCCTTTATGGAGCTGCCTTTTCCCTGGATCCCCTTTATGCAGGTGACTTTTCCCTGGATCCCCTTTCTTTTCCCTGGATCCCCTTTATGGATGGAGGTCACTTTTCCCTGAATCCTCTTTATGGAGGTGACTTTTCCCTGGATTTTCTATGGAATTGTAATGGTCTAAAGCCATCACAGGAGGTCACTTTTCCCTGAATCCCTTTATGGAGGTGATTTTCCCCTGGATCCTGTTTATGGATGTGACTTTCCCCTGGATTCCCTTTATGGAGGTGACTTTCCCCTGGATTCCCTTTATGGAGGTGACTTTTCCTGGATCCCCTTTATGGAGGATTCCATATGGAAGGATGGATATTCCTGCTGGATATCCCTGAACCTCCCCTGGCCCAGANCGGCCGCTGCCCCGGCTGCCTCACGGGGGAAGGGAGAAGGAAACTGGCTCTGCTCTCCCTGCTGCCAGCACAGAAAGGGTGTGCTTCTGTAAAAATGGGTGCTGGGGGGATTTCAGGTGCCAGAGAGCCCAGATCCCCTTTATGGAGGTGAATTTTCTCTGGATCCCCTTTATGGAGGTGACTTTTCCCTGGATCCCCTTTATGGAGGTGACTTTTCCTGGATCCCCTTTATGGAGGATTCCATATGGAAGGATGGATATTCCTGCTGGATATCCCTGAACCTCCCCTGGCCCAGACTGAGCCCGTTGTGGTTCACTGTAACTTCTGCAATTAGCAAACAGTTGGACATGGTTGTTTATTTCATCCACCACCTTCTTCTAATCAAAACACTGTTGGTGATTAATTCCTTGGCTATTGGCACAGTTTGGGAATAAATTCCCATGGATAATGGGGGATTTTTAGTATTTCTATAAAAAGAGAGGAATACATGCACCATGCAGAAATAGAACCAAGAGGAACCCACCAGAAGTGCTTAAGAAAATCAGCAGAAATCTGAATAAACCTCACATCTCACAAATTCCAATTCCTCAGTGGAAGATTTGCTGAAAGGCTACCAGCACTTCCAGCCAAAAACTTCCTTCCTCAGACACCAAAAAAAGGAGAGAAATCATGTTCCAACCTGCTCAAGTCCACATCCTTTGTCAAGAGCACAAGAATGATGTGGAAACCGTGCAGGAACTGGAAAGTTCAGCGTGAAAAATTATCATTCACGCTGCTGTATGACATTGCCTCAACACAGCAGAACCAACAAAGTCTTCCTGATATATGAGAACTATCAAAGGTTGCCACTGAACACGGAGATTTAATGTGCTGCTTAATTCAAGAGCTTATTTACAATGTCACACGTCACTCGGAGAAAAATGGCTCTGACAACCAATCATTTAAAATATAGGAAGAATGTTTAACAAAAGGTCAGAAGTACAAATATTTTACATATTAACTACTAATAAATTCATTTCCTCTCCAAGTTAGGAGGATCAGCAAATGTCTCCAAAGCCATTTGCAATATTTCAGCACAAGACCCAACCTCTAATTACCAATGTAAGTTGTAAATAATTGTCAAGTATGCAGATGAGCCAAAAATTCTCTCAAATCAAAGTAATTAGCTCCCAAGTCAAATTTTTCTGTCACATTAAAACGCTTTCCCTTGTCTCCAGCGTGACACTTACAAATGAGAGGCACATTGTCAGGGAAGCAGTTATTGCAGGCTGCCAGGATGATCTGCACCAGCAGCCTGCAGCTCTCTGCTTTCACAGGAGCCGGAGCTGAGTTTTCCCTGCCTGTGGGGTGAGCTCCAGCAGGGTTTGGGCAGTGCTGGAAGGCCCAGGGGCCATGATTTGGGGCCGTGGGTGATGGGGTCTGCTCCTGCTGCCCAGAGCCATGGATTCCCTGCTCCCGTGGCTGGTCTCTGCCCTCTCCAGGCAGGGATGAGGTGGTGATCCCGTTAAGCACGGCTTCATCCCAGGGCTGGGGCTCACATCTCCTCTGACTGTTCCAAGTCAGCTCATCCCTCAAGGCTGTTCCCATCCATTGCTCCGGAGCTCCTCAGAGATGTTTCATTTTTTCCAACACCACTGCGCTCCTCAGCCACACAAAGAAAGGGGGCACGACTGGAGTAGAAAGGATGATGTGTAAAGCCAAATTTTCATTCTGTTCCCTCACAGCAGTTTTCCTCGCAAATACTCCCTAGGACTGTGAAATACTCCCTGCAGCAGAACCCGAGTCCATCGGGGCTGCACTATTTCATCCCGTTACACTTGGAGCTCTCCCTGCTCAGCACCCACCCTGTTCATCCCACCAAGGCATGAGAGGGATTCTTCTCCTGGGCAGCGTTTCAGGGAAGGTGTTTCTGCTTGATATCATCAGGTTTATCTCTGTCCAAATGAAATGCCATTGAAGAGACACCCCAGCAGTGTGTGAGGCTTGGGAATGGGGCTGTCTCTGGAGCTGACACTAAGGCTGGTCCTGCACTGCCACAGCAGCACCACTGCTTTGATCCTGGGATACCCAGGGACACCCACAGGATCCTGGAATGCTTCAGCTTGGGAGGGGCTGCAGAGATCACCCAGTGCCACCCCTGCCATGGCAGGGACACCTCCCCCTGTCCCCGGGACACCCCCCACTGTCCCAGGGACACCTCCCACTGTCCCAGGCTGCTCCAACCTGGCCTTGGGCACTGCCAGGGATCCAGGGGCAGCCACAGCTGCTCTGGAAATTCCATCCCAGCCCCTCCCCATCCTCCCAGGGAACAATTCCTGCCCAATCTCCCATCCAGCCCTGCCCTCTGGCAGTGGGATCCATTCCCTGTGTCCTGTCCCTCCATCCCTTGTCCCCAGTCCTTCTCTAGCTCTCCTGAGCCCCTTTAGGCTCTGGAAGGGGCTCTGAGCTCTCCCTGGAGCTTCCCCTCTCCAGGACTGAGCAGGAACCACAGTGAGATCCCACAGAGGCACCAGGAACTGCAGGGATTTTAGGTACCACTGAGTGAGGGACCACCCAGTGCTCTTGAGCTGTTGCTGGCTTGGGAAATGCTCTGTTCCAGAGGGTTATTTGAGACTCTTTTCCCCCACCAAGCCTCAATCCCAGCCCCAGTCCCCAGCTGCCAGGGCTGTCACCCCATTGAACAGCTCTGGTTTGGGCACTGCACTCTGGGGCTGCCAGCCCCACCACCCTCACAAGCAAAAATGATCTGACTTTAAAATCTGGGTGTATTTTTAGCAGTCTGAAATGAGTCTGTGGCTGTTTACAGTATTTAGCATGAGTTATTTGTCAGGGAAAGGTGACTCTGACTGTGGAGGGCAGGGAGGGAAATTCTGTCTCCTTATTCCTCCTTGGCCAGGGTTCCCACAGCCAGGGAACCCCAATTCCCAGGCAAAGATCCCCACAATTCAGACTGACACAGCTGGTGGCCATGGTTACCAGCTGTTCATTGCTTGCCTCTTTTTTTCAACCTGTAAATATCATATTTTATATTTTACCTCAGTCAAAATCAGCGTCAAGATCGGTTGTGTCCCAGAACACAGGGCACATCCCAACTGGGGTCTTCATGACTGAAACAAGAAGTGCTTCTGTCTCATTTTCTGTGCATGCACAAACACAGACTGGGATAATATTTCACTTTAAGACATTGCTGGTGGCACATCTCAAGTGTTTAAAATACTAAGCTTTCAGATTTCAGCACAACAAACAGCTGATTTTTGCCTCTGCAGCTCTAGCAATCATATTTTAGCCCCTGTTTTCCCATTTGAAGACTCATAAAATGCTTTTTTATTCATTTAAACTTGAAATAAGGACAAATCAGCATTTTGTTTTCCAGTTCCTGCCCCGCCAGCAGCCCTGTGTGAATGCTGATGGACAGGCCCTGATAACACCCCTCTCTTATCAAGCCCATCACTCTTCTGGAGCTCATCTCCAGGATCTGTCTGCCAGCACTCCCATCCCAGAGGATGATAAAGCCCCTCTGTTAAGCACCTGGCACTTCCCAGCTTTATCCTCCGTAGCTCTGGCTTATCTACGGGGCAGAGCCAGCCCTTGGACACCTCCTGCAAATATTCCTTGTCCTTCCTCAAGGATTTTCAGAGAGATTTGTCTGGGTAGTGCTGAGCTTTTCCTGACAGATAATTCACAAAAGCGAGATCGTGCCCCAGCCTGCGTGTCCCAGAGCTCTGTGCCCTGGAATTCCTGGAGCCGGAATTGCTCCTGGGGTGATGCTGCAGGCATCATGAGGGGGCAGGCTCATGGGACATTCCTGCCACAATCCTTGTCCCTACAGCTTCCAGCCCTGCCCCGGGCAGCTGTGCCAGGGCTGGGCAGCATTTCCAGGATGGAATATTCCCTAAAATCCCACCTGAGCCTCCCCTGGCCCAGCCTGAGGCCGTTCCCTCTCCTCCTGTCCCTGTTCCCTGGGAGCAGAGCCCGACCCCCCCGGCTGTCCCCTCCTGGCAGGGACTTGTGCAGAGCCACAGGGTCCCCCCTGAGCCTCCTTTTCTCCGGGCTCAGCCCCTTTCCAGCTCCCTCAGCCTCTCCTGGGGCTCCAGACCCTTTCCCGGCTCCCTCAGCCTCTCCTGGGGCTCCAGACCCTTCCCAGCTCTGTTCCCTGCTCTGGACACACTCCAGCCCCTCAGGATTCTTCTTGTCCTGAGGGGACCAGGACTGACCCCAGAACTGATCCCAGAACTGATCCCAGAACTGAACTGACTCCAGGACTGACTCCAGATCTGACCCCAGGATTGTCCCCAGGACTGATCCCAGGACTGACCCCAGATCTGACCCCAGGACTAACCCCAGGACTGACTCCAGATCTGACCCCAGGACTAACCCCAGGACTGATCCCAGGACTGACCCCAGGACTGTCCCCAGGACTGTCCCCAGGAGGGGCCAGCAGCACACTCGGGATTCTTTAGGCCCTGCCAGGCGCAGAGGGACACCAGGCTGCAGGGAACCGTGCTCCAAAGGCATTTCCACAGCGCCGAAATTCCCAGCATTTCCCCGGTGTTACTGTGGTGGCCGGAGCCGTGTTTAATCACACTGCATCTGGCACACCCTGCAGCAGGGCCTCCTCCCTCGGGCTGAGGGATTTAACTCCGCTCCCGCGTCTCCCACCCGGCGCATTTCCCGTCTCAGCCCGGAGGATGATTGCATTTGCATAAGACTAAACAAATCCCCGTCTTCGCTGATTCCTTTTCAGACAACACTCCGAAGGTTTTGTTCTCCCAAGGTCGAGCTTTTCCCCGATCCTTCGCGGCCTCCAAGGAGAGGTTTCTCCTCCTGCCGCATCCCTCAGCCGGAGGAGCTGGTTCCAGGCATTCCCTGCCCATCACTGCTGCTCCCTAACAGAGTCTTTTATAGACTGCCGACCTTCTCCTCCACAGCCATAAATCCTCCACCGCCTTCAAGTGTAACAAAATGTAGAGATGTTATCCCTAGGCCTCGCCCGAGCCTTCTGAGGCCCATTATCTCCCCATCTTTTCTTTTAAAAGAACCTTATTTGACAGCCTAGCCTTTTTTCCATCCTTTTTTTTTTTTTTTTTGCCTTACCGCTTTGACCTTGAGTCAGTTTATTCCTTCCTTCTCTGTATATTTTAAACGTTGCACCAAAAAATCCAATTTATTAAGGCTTTCCTTTAGTAAACGATTAACCTGAATATAGTTAAATGAAATGCTTATTAACATCCCCCTGCATAATCCATTTAACAGAATTAGTCTTGCTTATTCAGACAACCTAAAGGGGTCTGTGCCTTTGTCTACACAGCATCAGCATTAAAGCTTATAATTATTTCTGGTTAATGCAGCCCTTGGTGCTAGGAAATGCTGGTTTGTGTGTTCCAGCATAGCACTTCTCCTAATCTCTTGTATTAATTAGAGATACCGATATAATATGACTTTGTTCATTTCTATTCAGCACCAGGAGAGATGTCTGAATATAATCCTATCTGTGCTAAGGGTGTCTTAAATATTTCCACAAGTGCTGGCTGGTGTAAAACATTAGGATTAGGCACAATAATCCCTAAATTGGAAGAAAGGAGAGTTTACAAAGGCACGTGGGGATGGCTGGCACTGGGGTGGTGATTTCTCCTTCCCCCGGGAGGATATTTAGGGTCCCCTCCAAGCTCAGTTTCCAACCCCAGTCACTCAGGGAGTCCTCCCCAGCCCCTGGTGATGTTCTGTGTGTGTTCTTCCCTTACCCAGAGGCATGCAGCCACTCTGGCTCTGAGGAAAATCTGACTTCCCCAGTAGCATGAAAGTAAATTATTACCCCTCAGTGGCTGCAGCTGACATTTTAAACTCACTGCGTCTTCTCAGTCCTGGGTCATTTGATATTTCAGGCGCCAGGCTGTTCGTGGAGCTCCTTTTAATCTTTTTCTAGATGATGGAAATTCACTTTCTTTTAAGGCATTTCAAGGTATCACTCCCGGGGCTCTGAAGTGAATTTGCAGCACCAGACCATAAAATCACGGAACCATTTAGGTTGGAAAAGCCCCCCCAGACCATCGAGTCCAACCATTCCCAGCCCTGCCAGGGCCACCCCTGCCCCATGTCCCCAAGTGCCACATCCTGGGGCTTTGAGATCCCCCCAGGGATGGGGAATCCAAACTTGCCAGGGCTGGGCAGCCCTGTCCATGGAAAAATTCCTGATGTCCAACCTGACCCCCCTTGGCACAGCTCTGCTTCCCCTCTCCGGGCACCCAAAGCTCTGCCAAACCCTCTGTGAGATCAGCTTTGTGTGATGGGGGTTATGGAAATGGCCAGGAGGGCTGCAGGTGTAACCACAGACTCAAATAATTCCAGCTTTTATTTAAAGCCTAATCACACACTCCTCCACCATTACCTCCCTGCATAAATATTAAGACTGGGAGCTCGTGTGTGTGTGTGTGAAACAATGACATGGTAATATTTCAGTAGGGGAAAAAAAAAAAAGGCAGCTGGTTTATACTGTTCTCAAACATTTAAACCTTTTCATTTTTTTCCCCAAACTGAGGGCTTAGTCTGACAGAGAGAACCATCAAAAAGTGCTTTGAAAACTATCAGGTCCAAGAACAAAGTGACCTTGCGTGGCCTCGCACAGCAAATGCTCAGGAAAGCAAGGGCTGCTCAGTCCTTACCAAAATAATTACTCAGAGTAGATCAAGGACTGGGCAGACCACGCTAAGAGTCTTTAAATTTTAAAGGTGTGTTTATTTTGAAAGTTTATATATCAGCACAAATCTGTGGAATTTTATTAATATCCAGCAACAGCGTTTTGCTTGGCCAGCAAAGAATTCAGGGGAAGTTAATCAACATTCTGAGGGGGAAAAGAAAAAGTCTGCAGGAGATTATTAATTTTTGAGAATTTTTAAGTGTCTAGCCCAATATTTTAAGCTGTGTGTCACCCAGTAGGCCTCGTGTGACATCATAATTGATAATTAAGCTTCTCTAGGTTTGCTTCTCCTCCAGGTTTCTTTCCCATCCAATTCTCCTGCTTAGGCAGCTTTGGGAACTGTAACTCTTTTCTATTATCTCCCCAAGTCAGTGCATTTTCCCCCCATTAACTCCCCTCTTGCCTTTGTGCAGAAACAATCCAGGGATGATTTAATAAGCCTTGGAAAGACAGAGCTGGTTCATATGCAGGAAATCAGATTTACATAATTTTCCGCTGGCTTTTATAGCCACCGTTGTTCAAATTATCTTTAAGTTGGGGAAACTCTTTTCATACCACGAAATGAAAGAGCACCTGTGTTATGCTTCAGCTTCCTCGCCCGGCCCTTGTCATAAATTAAAGGTTGATTTGCCATCCTGATTTAGCACAGAAAGTCCCTTTTTAATGAGAGGAGAGGAGGTGCCCTGGCCTGCAGTTAGTCACAGTCATCAGTCACTAAACCGAGCTTCAAAACCAAGTTTAATCTTGTTTTGTTTTGGGCTTATTACCTGAACCTTTCTGCGTGGAGGGAAAGCAGAGGGTTACAGGCTGTGTCACATTCTCTGCACCAATAAAATGTCACACACTAAACATGGAGCTCCAGGGTTCTGTACAGACACCAAAGGGAAGTTTGTGTCCCAGGATTTGGGCTGAACTGGGATGTGGGAGGCTGTGAAAGCAAACAGGGTTTGGTGCAGGGTGAGGGAACAGCTCCTCGTGCTCCCTCCTGCCTGTGCCTTTCCATGAGCAAACCCATGGTTTTCACAGAGTCCTGGGATGGTTTGGGTTGGAAAGGACCGGAAATCCCACCCAGTGCCACCCCTGGCATGGCAGGGACTCCTCCCACTGTCCCAGGGACCCCTCCCACTGTCCCAGCCCCACTGTCCAGCCTGGCCTTGGGCACTGCCAGGGATCCAGGGGCAGCCACAGCTGCTCTGGGCACCCTGTGCCAGGGCCTGCCCACCCTCCCAGGGAATAATTCCTGCCCAAAATCCCATCTAAATCAACCCTCATCCAGCTTAAGGCTGTTCCCCTTGTCCTCTCAAGGATGAGGTTCCTGCCAGGTCCATCCCTGAGGCACAGCTGGGACATTCCAGCCCAGCCCCAGGGACCAGCTCCTCCCTTGCTCCTCAACACTCATTTATTGTATTTCCCCTCCTTGCACTTTGTGTGCATTTAGCCAGGAACTCAAGAAAGGCTTTGTGGTAAACAAATAAATACAATTTCTTCAAAATAAGTATTAATGTCTTTGGCTGAGCACAATTGTCAAACTCTGGCTTCTGGAGTTGGGCAGAAAATGAGCTGTTTTCCACCAGAGCTTCATCCAGTCACCTCTCATTGATTGCACTGCAGATCTTAATGCTGGGGAACTTAAAAATGGATCGATTATTCAGCTGGTTAAAAATTAAGCACTCCCATTTTGAAGTGCTTGCCTTAAAAAACAATTTCTCCTCTTGGAGCAAGCGGGGCTGTTCCCTGGGCAGGGTGGAGCAGGGCCGGGCTGGGCTCACAGCGCTTCCTCTGCTCCCCAGAGGAATTCTTCAGCTGCCCAGAGAGGCAGCTTAATAATTCATGGAAAATAAGAATTTAGGAGGGGCTGAGAATGGGAATGGTCGCTGACCCCCTGTCCTTGTCTTGCAGCTCCCAGCACAGCCCAGTACGGGATCACCGGGCACGCCGAGGTGCTGTTCTCCTGCTGGACCCTGGTGTTGACGCTGTCCTCCCTCAGCAGCATATTCTACCTGAAGAACATCCTTCTGCACTAAATGTAAAGACCCATAAAAGGCTTTCAAGGATTCTCTGAAAGTGCTGATGACTGGATCCAATCTGGTAGAGTTTGTTAAAAGCAGCGTGGGATATAATCAGTGCTTACATGGGGATGATCGCCTTCTGTAGAATTGCTCATTATGTAAATACTTTAATTCGACTCCTTTTTTTTTTTTTTGATTAGCTGCATTACCTTGTGGAGCAGTACACATTGTCCTTTTCTAAGACGTGAGAACTCTGAAATTACTTTTAGAGGATATTAATTGTGATTTCATGTTTGTAATCGACAAGTTTTCAGAAGCATTCAGTCATGGTCTGCTGAGGTGCAGACTGTAGTTTACAAAAAAAAAAAAAAAAGGATATTGCAGTAAAAATGTGCTTCTTTAAGGCTGCAATACAAACATTCAGTTCCCTTCTTGACTAGCATTCTATCCAAACTTACACAAAAACATTTGTTCTTTTTTGAGTTAAAAAAAAAAAATTCAAATAACATTGCCTTCAAAATATTTCCTCAAAATATTACACATATCTAGATTTACTTCTAGCATGATATTCAGGTTTCAAGAATGAGCCTTGTACTATAACTGCATTGCGCAGTACTGCTTCTGTTCTCTCCCCTCCTTCCTGCCAATTCAGCATGGTTGTGCCTTCATGAAACACGACTTTCCTCTTCCTCTCCAGCCAACCTGGAATGTGTTTTGGGAAATGCTGAAGCGTCCTTTTGAGCATAAGGAATCTCCCTGGTGAGGACAGAGGTGCTGCAGGCTCCGAGGAAAGGCTCCTTCCTCTCCAGGGGCAGGGCTGAGCTCCAGGGTAGCACCAACTCCTTGTTCCTCTCTCCTCCACCACTGACCAGTAGGTGACCTCTGTAAAAACAACATTTCCCATTAGAAAACTCAGATAGTTTTGTGGCATCTTTAGAATGTCGGAATGTTCCCCTGAAGCCAAATTCCCACCTGGCTGGAAACGTCAGGCTCGTCCCTTTTGTATGGCTGGCAAGGCCGAGGTGAATTGGAACTTTTCTTGCACTCAATTTTGTACTGGTTTGGCTGATTTAGCAATGATAAAGGATGCTTTGAACCATGAGACATCTGCAAATCCCTGGAGAATCAGGCAGAACGTTCCAACTCCACATATCCCTGTGGCAGCCGAGGTGCTCCTGCTGAGGGCACGTGGCTGTCCCTGGCAGAGCCACCTGGACAGGCAGGGCTTGGGGGGGACCTGCTGTCCCCTGCCAGCCCCCACACACCATCCCTGTGCTGCAGCCCTCGGGGGGACACTGCTGTCACACACCTTTCAAGCTCAGAAATGGTGTGTAATTCATTTTATCCTTCACAGCCCTGCAGGGGTTGGTGTGAAGTGCTGCTCACAGCTCACACCTGGCTGAGAGCTGCTCACTGTGGTGGCTGTGGCCAGCAGCCCTTGGGCACCACATCCCCTGGTGACCCCAACAGCTCCTGACTCACTCACAAAAACTGCTGACAGCAGGAATAACAAAATTGTTATCACAGAATCCCAGGCTGGGTTGGGCTGGGAGGGACCTCAAAGCCCATCCCATCCCACACCAGGGACAGGGACATTTCCACTCTTCCAGGCTGCTCCAAGCCCCGTCCAGCCTGGCCTTGGGTGGGACAGCACCACTTTCACTGTGATCATTCCCAGGTTCCACTGGGTGACACAAATTTCCCAGCTCCCCGTTTTTCACAGCAGGTTTTTGCAGTGAGCAGCACCAGCTGAGCGCTGGGAAGACTCAGCAGTCCCAAGATCCCATTTTTTTCAGCAAGGAGGACTCTGAATTTTCGGGGTTCAGTCTGAACTGTCCCGATGTGCAGCCAGAACGTGTAGTGCCTCTGCTGTCCCTGCTGAGAGAGGGCACAAACAGAGACATTCACTCCAGAAGATGGCAATAAAACCTCCTGGGTCACTTTGCCTGTGTTCAGTGACAGACTGTATTATTTCTATTATTATTTACAGCCGTGTGCCAAGCAGTTGCTGTTCTCAGAAACATGGCATTTTTTTAAAACCTGGAATAACATGAACAAACCCATTCTGCAAGGAAAGGGTTCAAACTCAACTCAGAGGAGTTTATCAGGCCTGATACCCCCATCTCTCTTGTATTGCAGCTTTAAAGTGCTTTATTTTAGAATCCATTCACTAGAAGCAGTGGTGCTGCAGGAAGTCTTGTGTCAGTGCAGTTTTATGAAGGAAGAAATGAGGATGTGGATAACCCAACCCATGCGTGTCAAATGGGGAGAGGGTTCTATACTGTGGCTGGATCAAACCCTGCATTCCAATGATACCTTGCATTCCAGTGATTCCTGACATTTGGAACCTGATCTTTCCAGCAACAGAATAGAATGAGCAGCAGCTTTATTAAATATGAAAAAAAAAAAAGAATATACAGTGAAGTGTTGAATGTTTGCAGAGCCACTGGGTGACACGGAGGAGATATGGTTTGATTTTCCCTTGGGGGGCACGTCCTTCTTGTGAAGCCCAAAAAGAAAAGCCCAAACCCACACCAACAGCAGAACTGGGAGCCATGTCTGGGTGCCAGGGGTGTTTTTGTGAGGGAGGAGCGTGCTGGGTGTGCGAGGGGCAGGGGACAATGAGCAGATCTGGACTCTGCAGCCTGGATTTGGGCAGGGCTGGAGCTGCAGCAGAGTGGGGATGGGGACTGCAGGGTCTGGGGGAGTGTGCTCCGTGCACTGAGCTGGGATCTGTGCTCACAACAGCAGCAGAGTGACCACAGGGACTGCAGGATGGGAGAGAATTTGGGCTTGGAAGGGAGCGCCTGGTCTCAGCCCTGTCCCTCGTGGGGTGCACTTTGGGCAGCTTTGAAGGTTTGTTCTGTGCTGCCCCAGAGCTCTGACCCACCCTGCTGCTGTCTGTCTGACTCCACTGATTCCCACCTTCCCAACATGGAAAGAAAAGCCTTAGCTGAGTGTTTCCATCAGGTTTTTGTCCCCCCCAGGCTGGGAGGGCCCCCTGTGCCCTCACTCAGGGCTGTGTCCCCACAGGGAGAGGTGACACTGCTGTCACAGGGCTGCTGGCCCTGGAGCTGTGCTGACACTGGGCCCAGGGATGTCTCACAGCTCGAGAACAAATGCAGTTTCTCCAGGGTTTGTAGCTTGGCAGGATCCTTCAGAGCCAGACAGCTTTTTTTAAACTTTTCAATAGGTTTTTTTTTAGAGCTGATGCTGTTTTTAAGATCCAGGAGTGTTAAACCCATCCCAGTGACAGCTGCTTTTTTTGCACATTTTCTGAGCGAGTGTTCAAAATAGACAATGGCAAATGTTCTGCTACCAAAACCTCCACTGAGTCCACAGAACTGTGTTATGAAGAATGTGTGTACCAAAATATGTATTTACATGGATAAATATGCCTTAAAAGACTAAATATGCATTTACTTCTAAGGCTGGGTCTGCCTCGTGCCCAGTCTGGAGGTAAATAATCCATATTTCACAGCTGCCATGGAGGGGGTTGGTTCTTTGGAGGAGAAAAACAAGGGGGGAGGAAAGCATTTCTTTTAAAAGAACCTTCAATAATTTTAAAATCCTTGCATGAGCTGCCATGTGTGAGGAGGAGGAGGGAGAGGATGAAGCTGAGCCTGGCACTCCAGCACAGGCAGTGTGGGGTTTGCAGTGCTGTGGTGCCACCAAAAACTGGCACGTCCTCTTCCCTGTCCCCCTGCACACCCAAATCCCTGGGAGGTGGGACAGGGTGAGGGTTCTGGGTGGTTCCCAAGCCCACAGGTTCCCAACCCACACCCTCCTGCCAGGCTGCAACACAGGATCCTGTGAAATGAGGAAATATTGACAAAAAAAGGGGAATGTAAAAAACAGGAATTAAAAATTCTCCATTCAGCCTTAGTACTGAGAGCAGAGGAATCAGTGTGGGCAGGGAAAGGAGGAGCTGGCTCTGAGTTTGGCCAAGGATGTGGTGGGCTGGGACATTGGCTGTGCTGCCGTGGGGTTGGGATCAGTCCTTGTTTGTGTTCCTTCACTGAGCTCCGAGGGCAGGGCAGGGATTTATTCTGCAGCCAGGAAAGTCCATAATCCACCTGGAAACAGCCAGGGCAAGGCAGTGGCACAGAGGGCTGGGGCTGATGGGGAAGGGATTCTCAGCAAATCCTGCTCTCGGAGCTCTGTGCGAGCAAGGGCTTTACTGGGGCACCTTCAGCGCTGTTTGTTCCACTCCTGATGCCTAATTCATGAGCAGCTCCAAGGTTCTTTTTTATTAGAAAATTCTCATGTTAAAAACTGCGGAGATCAGCACATTTGCCACCTCTCATCAGCCTGGGTTTCAGTCATTCATATTTCAGGGGTGTGAAGCGTTCCCGTCGGTCGGCAGATGAAAATCCGCATGGTGGGGTGAGGGAGGAGCAGCTCCCACCCGCCCCAGCTGCCCTGCCCTTGGCTGGGATGGGCTGGGAGAGGCTGTGGGGTCCCTGCCTGGGGGCTCAGGGGTGCAGAGCAGCCCCAAGTGCTGGCTGCATCACTCCCCACCGCCAGAGTTATCCCTGAGGGTTTGCTGGAATTTATTCCATCCCGGAGGTGGGAGGGGTGTGACAGGCACCTTGGCTCCCTCCCTGCACAAATGTGAGCAGAGACGGGCCTGGGCTGTTCCACAGTGAGCTCTGAACCCTCCCACGGGCAGCACTGAAACCAGCCCAGCTCAGTGAGCTCGCTCAGGGGTGCCCCAGGGACAGCACAGGGACAGCACAGGGACAGGACAGGGACAGCACAGGGACAGCACAGGGACAGCAGGGCCAGCCCTGGCCAGGAGCACCAGGAGTGACCCTTCTGCAGCAGCACAGTGTAAAAACAGGGAGGGGACAGCAGAGCGCTGCTCCAGCCACAGGAGCTCTCCTTATCAGCCAAGTGTTGGAATTCTCATCATCCCCCTGCTCTCCTTCCCCAGCTGCCAGCCAACAAACTGCAATGATCATCCTTCTCCCAGTCTGTACCCAGAGGGGGAAGGAAATCTGTTCTCTCCTGTCAGGATTTCTCAGCCCAAAGCAAGCACAGCTGGCCCAGGACACCCCGTGGTTTCTGCGCAGTACCAGCAGCTCGTCCCCTTCCCAGCCCCGCCAGAGCCAGAGGCTCATTGCTCCCATTAACCCCCACGACAGCCACTTAAATGTGAGAATAACCCTCCAAGCCCAGCAGCAGCCTCGTTTTCCGGTGGGTGGCTGAGGGTGGGATGGCAGGGCCAGCCTCCCCTCCCTCTGTTTTGTAGCTTTTTTGATATAAAACAGCCTTTCCTCTCGGGAGGGTGGCTAATTCTGGCTTGGAGGGGCAGCCTTTGAGGGGTGCTCAGCATTTGTGATGTGTCCCTTCAGGTGGGGCCGGGCAGGAGCTGCTCCACTCCGCTAATGAGCCTGGTCCTTGCAGGAATTTGGGCTCTGCAGGAGGCAAAACGGTTCATTAGGCTGGGAAGGCTTTCCAGCCTTGAAGGAACTGCTTTTCCTCTCCCCTCTAAGTGAACTGCTAAAAGCGCTGAGTTGTTCTTCCACAGGATTTCAAATTCACTGCTTTTCCATTATCCTTGACCTTTTTACTTTTTTTTTCTTTTTTTTTTCTTTTTTTTTTTTTGCCATAAGGGGAAAAAAATTAACTTTGGAGTAAATTACTGCAAATCTCTCCCCAAAAACGTTTAAAAACAGAGCCTGGGAGGCTGGGACAGGGAAGCAACAGCTCTCACTTGCCACAGTTTTCTGTATAAAGAGGATTTAATGTCTGTTTGCCAAAAACTATGGATCCTAAATCCCTGTGACTCGTTTAGAAATGACTTTTAGCAGGACAGTTGTACATTATGAGTGGCAGAAAGACCAAGTGTGTGATGGGGCAGGACACCTTCCTGTGTGCTGCTCCTGCAGCCTTGGACTCGGTCTTGGCCCCATCTCTTGGTCCCTGTGTTTTTATCCCTGTCTCTTCATTCCCATCTCTTGATCTCTGTCTCTTGGCCCTCTTCTCTCACTTCCCATATCTTGGTCTCTATTTCTTGATCTCCATCTCTTGGTCCCCACCTTTTGATCCCTAGGGGTCTCTTTTTCCCCTCCTCTCAGTTCCCATCTATTGGTCCCTGTCTCTTTTTCTCCTTCTCTCGGCCCCCCTTTCTTGGCCCTGTTCTCTCCATTCCCATCTCCTGGTCTCTATTTCTTGGTCCCCTTCTGTCCCCAGCCATGGAGGAGGGGAAGGCAGGGAGCAGGAGCAGCAGGAGGAGGCTGCAGCCCAGGCTGAGCTCCCACCCCATTCCCTGGACCCTAAAAAGGCCTCAGACAATGGCAGAGTCACTCCTGGTGCCCGGAGGGCTGAGCTCTCACCTTCCTCTCTGGCTGCCAGCCCAACCTGAACAAACCCAAGAGCTCCATGATGTTCTTTTGGCTCGGCCCAGCTTCCCTCCCTGGGCTGGAAACATTTGGAGTGGCTGATGTCACCCCGGTTTGGCATGGCTGATGTCACACAAGGGGCTGATGTCACATGGATTTGGAGGGGTTGATGTCACACAGGTCTGGAGGAGCTGATGCCACAAAGGTCTGGAGGGGCTGATGTCACACAAGGGGCTGATGTCACACAGGTCTGGAGGGGCTGATGTCACACAAGGGGCTGATGTCAAACTGGTTTAGAGGGACTGATGTCACACAGGTCTGGAGGGGCTGATGTCACACAAGGGGCTGATGTCAAACTGGTTTAGAGGGACTGATGTCACACAGGTCTGGAGGGGCTGATGTCACACAAGGGGCTGNGGCTGATGTCACACAGGTCTGGAGGGGCTGAGATGTCACATGGTTTTAGAGGGGCTGATGTCACACAGAGCGGGAAGGGCACTTGAGCCTGGCCAGCCTGTTCCCTGCTGTCCTGGCAGCCTCAGCGAGAGTCTCACTCTCTGTTTCAATGCCTTAAGCAGCTCTGTGTGAAAGGCCAGGCTGTGAGAGAGCGCATTTAGAGAATTAATTTCCCGGAGTTAATCACCCTGGGCGCTGCTCTCCTGCCCCGGGGGAGGCGCGGGCCCCAGGCTCTGAGGAGCGCTCCTGCCGTGGCATTTCCCTCCACGAGATTGCGGCTCAGACACTTAATTCCTCGGGAAAAAAGCAGCTGAGGGCTTTGACCTTCTGTTTGAATACAGAATTAGCACTCCAGTAAAGGTTAATGAGCTTGAGAGGAGGCAGGAGAGGGTTTTTCGCTGGAACATTTCCGAGGTGGGATCCAGCAGGGCTCTGGGCAGGTGTGCCCTGGCAGCAGGAGCTGCTCCCCTCGGGCACCAAGACAACCTCCCCGGAGAGGAGAGGAGAGGAGGAGCTCCCAGGGGATGGAGGGAACAGGGTTTCACTGCAGGCCTTGGCTTTGTTCTCAGCTGAGATCCCCGCGCAGCACACGGGCCCGTGCTCCAGGCATTCCGTTCGTTTTTCTGAGAGCTCTGATCTTGAATTAAATCCCTTTCCTTGCTTCCTCATCCAGCTGGTGCTGGTGTAGAGGAATTCTTTTGCCATGTGGGGGAAGGTGCCAGGATTGCTGCCAGGCTCTTCCCCTTCCATTTGGCATCTCGGCCCCTTTCACCAGGATCTCCTCCAGAAGGGTTGGTTTGCCCAGTCCAGCCTTTCCCCCATTCCAAAACTTCCCCAATTTCTAATCCTCTCCCACCCAAAATCATGGCATCACCGCTGTAAATGACAAATCACAGAAATACTGGGGGAGACCTCAAATGAATGGCAAGACTTAGGGCTGCTCTAATTTAATAATCACTTTATTGTGTCCATTACTTCTGTCATCAAAGGCACTTTACCTGAATGTAATGCTCACGCCTCTGGAAAAACCTGGGAGTTCTGACCAGTGCTTTAATATTGCAGTAGAGTACCAATATGTTGGGAAAGAATCCTTTCCACAGGCTGAGGCAGGAAAGCAAACCCAAAACACAGTCCACCAAAGCAGGTGCTGCTCAGTACCAGTGACTTTATCACAGAATCATGGAGTGGTCTGGGCTGGAAAGGACCTTAAGGATTATCCAGTGGTGATGGGCAATGCCTTTGGAGGGGTTAATAAGAATAAAGAACGTTTAGGTGAAAAAACCCCACAGCATGGAGTCATTTGTGTTTGCTAAATGTCAGGAGGCACCAGCTGAAAACAAAAGCCAGGCCTTGGAGAGAGCCAGGTCTGTGTGTAATTATCCCCTGGCCACCCAAAATATTGTCATGGAACAGCTGCCAGCTCAGGTCCCAGTGCAGGGAATATCCAGACACAGCTTTGCTCTGGGGCAGGACCTGGCTGTGCTCTCAGGGGGAGCTGGGCGGGTCCCTGGCCCCAGCATGGGGACACCATTTGTCCTGCAAACACAAACCCTCAAATTCTCAAAATCCCTCACAATTTCCTGCAAAATCCGAGCTTGCAGGTGGTGACTGAGGGGCAAAGAGCGACTTGCACCATGGAACAGCCTTAGGGAACATGCTGGGATCCAGCTCAGCTCCTGCCCTTCCCCTTTTCCTCCAGGGCACCTTCCTGCTTTTTCCCTCTATAGGATAAATTCCTGGGAATAACAGGAATGGCATCCTGTTATAGGGAATATCCCAGTGTCCCTTCCAAACCCACCCCAGAGTGTGCCCCGTTCCCAGGGAAGGGGTGACTCTCCAGGGCCCAGCACCCCCTCCTAGTCAATTAGAGATGCAAATGCACTCAGCAAAGTGCTCCTGCAGATGTTCTTAATTACACCAGCCCACCCCGAGCCCACACGAAGCAATCACCCCCAAAAAACGCCTTCCTGCTCTCAGATGTTCCCAATCACTGCTGCAGGATCCTGCAGGAATATTATTTTTGTAGGAGTAAACCATTTGCTAAATAAGCCACCTGCTAAATAAACACTCCCACTCTCCAAATATTGTTATTTTGTTTTCCAGCCTATGCACAATCTGGATTTATTTTAGATGAAAAAAGATAATCACTAAAGCAAAAAAAACCGCCAAAAAACAGTATTTTGACTATTTGCAACTACCCATCTTGTGAGCACATCTGCTCCTTTGCAAGCTGGCAGAGCCCTTACACTCAAAGAGATTCACAGCTCCTTATTCAGCCGGGAGCTAATGAATTTCCATCAGCAGGCCTCGGCACTCTTCCCTTCTTTGTCACTTCTTCAAGCCTGAATTGCTCCTACTCCCCAACTTCCCTTTTCTGAGCTGCCTCTTCCCACAGGGACAAACCCCGATCCAAGATCGCTTTAGCAAAGTTGCCACAGGAGTGAAACACAGAGTTTGCCTCCAGCTCAGCTACAAAATCACGTTTTTCTGAGCTTTAAAAGCCATGGTCACCCTTATCCCACCTCAAGCCTGCCTGTGCAGGAACAGCCCCTGGAAAACAGCAGGATGGTTCTGCGGGATGGGCATGCTCAAGAAAAGTGGGCTGGGATGGAATGGAATGGAATGGAATGGAATGGAATGGAATGGAATGGAGTATTTCCCTGGAAGGGATCTACAACAATTGGGCCTCAGATGCAGGATTTAAACACCACCACTGCAGGAATTAGTGTGCAGCCTCTGACTGCAGGTATCAGTGTTCAGACTGTGACTGCAGCTTTTACCCAGTCAGACTGTGACTGCAGGGATTGGTGTGCACACTGACTGCAGGGATTGGTGTGCAGCCTCTGACTGCAGGTTTTTACCCAGCCAGACTGTGACTGCAGGTTCCAACAACAGGCTCTGACTGCAGCCCCAGACTGACCTCACAGCAGTGAGTCTCTCTCCCCAGGATCCTTCTTCTTCTTCATGATTCTCTCCTTCATGCTCCTCCAAGTCCCTCCTCCATGATGATCCTCCCCTCCCCAGCTCACCCCCTCTTTGATCTCACTCATCCTTTTTGAATATGGCTGTTGTTCATCAGGGGCCAGGCTGTGTTGTGTAATTAACAGAGCCGTTACTGGTCGGGGTGAGGTCACCTGTGTTCCCTTCTCCTACAGAAGAGAACATCTGAGTGCATGAAATGTGGCCCTAAGGAGCTCTGGCACGGGGAAATTGCAGGATGGGCCCAAGCTTTGCCTTTCCCAATGTTTAGCCCGTCTGTCCCACAGCCCCTGTGTGCCCATGGCTGTCCTGCTGCTGTTTCCATGTTCACACTCATTCTCTGGCTCTTTGACATCTGCACCCCCAGCCTGGCCCCACAACCTGCACTGGGGTTTTTCCTTTGCCCTCTGACTGAGGCAGAACTCTCCAGGCAAGCCTCACACCCCATCCCCACCAAGAACCCTTTAAATCCTCACCCTCATCCAGCTCCAGGCCTGCCTGCAGCTTTTAAACACTAAACCCCAGCAGCTCACGAGATTTTTTCCAAGTGTTTTTGTGCATTTTGACTCTAGTTCAGACTCTTAAATAATTCCACAAATCCTGTGTTACTCGTTTCACTTCAAACGCAGCTCACAAATTAATGGTGTGTGTTAATTGGGCAGCTAATCCCCCTCCTAGCAGAAAAAAAAACAAAAAACCTTAAAAATTATCATAATACGTCTTATTTTTGGTATTGTGCTGCAAACATGGTAAAGATATTTTAATAAATGAGAGGCCTTAATTGGAGCAGAGTGAGCCCTACAGTGCCCCTTCACATTAAATACACATGTGTAGGATGAAAGAGGGAAGAGTTGGATCTTTTCAAGACAGACCCTTTCCTCAACTCTCCATCTCAGCCTTTTCCATAAAGAAATCCAGGATTCCTTTCATTCAAAGCACGGACTCGAAATTCCTACACCCATCTCAGGGCAGCATTAAATATTAAAGTCAGATATTAAAATTTCAGGGGAACCTAAATTAAACCTGAGGTACTCAAAAATAAGTGTTGCTGAATATTTAATGGCAAAGATTCCGTAATTAACTTCAGAATTCTCTCGCATTGAGGCAGGGAGGAGCTGCCCCATAAAATGTGACCATCCCAATGAGCTTCCAGGGGATTGCATCAGGTGCTGAAAGATTCAGGTTTCTTGGGCTCTGTGGAATTTCTGTGGCTTCCTGAGGAAGCCTTGCCAGCCTTCCCTGAGCTGGAATTCCACTGGGGCTGCTCACCAAGCTCAGGCTGACGAGGAGATGTTGTTTATGGTTCCTTTAACCTCCAACGTCCTAAGAAAGGCTCCTGGAATTCCGAGGGAGGAGGAAAAAAATCATCCCAAATGGAGATGGGCTTTGGACACCTCCAGGAGCAGCTTTTCCTCCATTATTCATAAGGACTTCCAAGGAGCAATGGCCCATTAGTGTCCTGCAAAGCTCCTCCAGCTGGAGCAGAGCGCTCCCACCACCATCAGATTGTTTACAGCTAATGCTGGAGACATCTGCTCCTTCCTGGGAGAGACACGGGCTGGCCTGCTGTTCCAGGGCAAGCACGGGAAACAGCTCAAAAATGCCCCAACAGAGAAAAAACGTGCCCCAACAGAGAAAAAACGTACCCCAACAGATAGAAAAAATGCCCCAACAGAGAGAAAATATACCCAAACAGATAGAAGAAACGCTCCAACAGAGAGAAAACATACCCCAACAGATAGGAAAAATGCCCCAACAGAGAGAAAACATACCCCAACAGATAGAAAAAACACCCCAACAGGTAGAAAAAATGTCCCAACAGAGGGAAAACAT
>VXBB01012741.1:7352-25527 GCA_013399915.1 Illadopsis cleaveri
GGGGGGCCTCCACTAGTGATCAGCCCCCATCTGGATGCAGCACCATTCGCCTTCAGTCCCTGGGCCTGGCCATCCAGCCAGTTCTTAACCCAGCTCCTGTCCAAGCTGTGGGCTGCCAGTTTTCCAGGAGTGTGCTATGGGAGACAGTGTAAAAGGCTTTGCTGAAGGTCAGGTATACAACACCCACGGGCTTCCCTTCATCCACCTGGCAGGTCAGCTGGTAATAAAGGGAGATTAGGTTGGTTAAAGCACAACTTGCCCCTCCTAAATCCCTGCTGGCTGGGTCTAATCCCTCAGGTGTCCTGTAGGTGCTGTGTTATCGCACTCAAGATGATCTGTTGCCTAACCTTACTGGGTACCAAGGTCAGGTTGACAGGCCTGTAGTTTCCCATGTGCTCCTTATGGCCCTTCTTATGGATGAGCATCACGTTGGCCAGCCCAGTCATCTGGTTACCCAGGACTGATGGCAAATGATGGAAAGCATCTTGCTGAAGTCTTCTGCCATCTCCCGCATCACCCTTGGATGAATCCTGTCTGGTCTCATAGACTTGTGAGCATCTAAGTCAGCTGGTCACTAACTGCTTCCTCCTGGATAACAGGAGAGGCTATTTTGTTCCCTGTCCCCATCTACCAGTTCAGGAGGCCAGTAGTCCTGAGGACAACCTGTCTTATTGTTGAAAACTGAAGCAAAGAAGATGTCAGGGACCTCAGCCTTTTCCTCATCTTTGTTAACTATATTCCCTCCCTTATCCAATAAAGATTAGAGGTTCTCCTTGCCCCTCCAAGATGTGTTAAGATCACCAAAAGACTTTGCCCACCGTGACAAACCCTCCAAAGAAGCAACTGCTCATCTGCAATGACTGAAGCTCCCCCTCCCTGAATATGCCTCTGTGAAACTTGGGCTGTGAGTTAACCCACCTGAGAGGAATGTGAGGTAAGATTGTCTGGATGTTATCTCAGACTAGCGGGAGGAAAACATAGATACTGAAGGAGCACTGATACTGGACAGAAAGAATCCACACAGAAAGCCAACAAAGCCACTCTGTTGAAAATCAACTCTGAGTGGGTAACTGTAGCCAATTAATATTAATTCCTTTGTTTGCTAAAATGTATAAATAGTGAAAAGTTTTGAACACCTTGGGGAACCAGGGTGAAGAAAGATGCAACAGGATGCTTTTTGGATCCAAGTGCAGTGATAACTTTCTATTTAAACTGTATCACTCTTTCTCTCCCTCTGGCCCTCTTCTCTTTCCTATTTCTATCTCTGTACTTCATGTTTACTGTTAAATAAAATCCATACTATTGACTTTGGCACACAGTGTTGTCTCCACCTTAATCCAGGTAGAGGCATGTGTCAGTAATTGGATCATAAAAAATGTGCTGATACAACAGACTGCTGCCGCAGCAGCTGATCCTTGGCTCAGGGATTGGCACTGGAGAAGGTAGATGCAGCTCTTGTCTTCCCTGGAGTGTTTGTGCAGTGTTCTTACATCCCACTCCTACGTGGAAGGGAGCAACCAAGATGTTCACAGATGAAAAAGAATGGCAAAAAGCAAAAGGATCCAAAAAAACTTCACAAAATGTTATTAACAAACTACACACTCAGCATGGCAATTGGCATATGTTTTGCCACTACCTTCTAATAATAAGACAAACAAAAGAATAAAAGAAAAGAGGGAAGAAGGGAAAGAGAAATCAGGTAGGAGAGGAAAGAAGATTACAGTCCTGGGTCCAGCACTGATCCAGCCAACAGGTGTCCAGGGTCCTGAGAGAATGGCACCCAGCCACTGTGGTGGTACATTTTTATAGGTAAATTTTTCCTATTCTGCAATTAGGTTTTTCACTCTTCATACAAATGAGTGAGCATGTGCAGCCCAGCACTCTAGACTTTTCTGGAAATGGGCTGGGGGGCTTTGGGGGTTTTTTGGTGGTGTTGATTTTCCATCTATTGGTCTTGCTTGCTCCTTGACCCCACTCCTGCACTTAAGCTGTTCTTTATGTTGTGTGGTCACTATGGACTGGAACAGGAAATTCAGCTCCAGAATGGTGGTGCCTTAAATTCAATACAGCTCCCCTTTCCAGGCACATCCTGTTATAACTCATTTGCTTGATGGCTGTTGGTGTTCAGGGAATAGCAGTGCATTAACTTTTTACTGCTTAGGTTTCTACACTGGTCAAAAAAACCAGTTACCATCTGATCGGGACAAAAATCATCCTTAGGGCACAGAGGAGAATGACGGGTTTCACATTCTTAATGACAGGGCAACATCTGCACCCTTTTCCCCCCCTTTCTCTTCTTTTCCTAGTGTTGTGTTTCTTGCACTTGTTGTTTTTGCAAACTTAAGGTGCCAGATGCTACTTTTCCACTGTAGATGTAGCAATATCTGTGGGGAAGGCACTGATCTGTACAGAAGGGAGCGTGAAGCCAAATTCTTCCTAGATGAGGATGAAGGGATCCCTGAGTTCAGGGCTGCTAAAGCAATGATCAAGCCATCAGGATTTTATAGAATTTGGATGCAGAGTATTCTCAGAGCAGAAAATACAGGTCTCCTCTTTTTTTGCTTACAATTTAAAATTTAATTCAGTTTAATGAAATTCAAATTAATATAATTCAGAAGGGAAGGGTTGTGGTCTACTATAGCCTGAACTGCAGCTGGTCCATTCTGCTGTTCAAAATATTTTTCCCTTTAGGTACAGCAAGATCTCCTTCAGCAGATTAAAGAATTGGAGCAGTTTTGCACTTGGAACTGGACAGGGTTGTGTTGGTCTTGGAGGTAGTGTCTGCAGGGGGGTTGAGGTGTAGGCTGGCGCTGGAGTAACTGCTGGCGCTGGCCTTACTCCAATCTTACTCTGGATCCAGTTGTAGTAGTACTGAGTGGAGCTGGAGACTGCAGGCCGTTTAGGTCTAGCACAGCCTACTCCCCAGCTGGTCACACCAATTTGCCAGAAGAAGCCAGCACGCTTATCTTGGCAGACAAGAGGCCCCCCGCTGTCACCCTGGAGCAGAGCAGAGAAGATTAAGGTGCCTCTGTGTGCTCTTGTCTGCAGTTAGAGTTGACTCCTTTACTCTCCCAGCCCCTGTCAGAAGAACTGGACTCTTGCCTGAGCAAGGCTCTGCTCAAGCGCTGCAGAACCTCAACACCCTTGGGAGAAGGTTGGGGGCCTTGTAAGGTGGGGCCCTCTGTCTCCCCTGTGCTTGGATGTTTCAGGGTTAGCATCTGGACCTCACAGAGCGAGGACCCATGGATGGGAAAAGGGGCAGAAGCTCCAGTGGCAGTGCAGAGCTGGGGCTGGGAGAGTGACTGGTCAGGGAAAGCACACGCTGGGCTGTGCTTGGGTGGTGTGATGGGGCTGCCTACACTGCTGGGGGCTAGGGGACTCAGCACGCTCCTACCTGGCAGGTCCCAACGCCGCCCTGTCCAGCACACACATGGAAGTCGTAGATGTACCCATTTATCCACTCGCTACTGTTGCAGAGCTGGTTAGGGACGACTTGGACCTTGGCTTGCTGCAGGATATCTCTACCTGAAGCTGTGAGCAGAAAAAGGAATGAGCTCCCAGCAGCTCCTTGCCCATTCTCCTGGCCTGTGTGTTGAAGTCTTTTCCTACGGCTTGGCTGCCTCTAGAGAGGTGTTGGGAGTGCTGTATCACTGCTGTCTGGCACTGGGCAGCAGGCCAGGCCCATCTCTCCAGAGGCGTATGTCCCACAGACTAACTGTCATTTTGGCCTCTGCTGTCAGAAAGCCCCAGCCATCTCTCCCTGGTGGGCCAAGCTTGCCCTCAGGGCACAGACCCTTTATGGCAACTCACATTTCACAATTCTGTCACCCCAGCCAGCAACGTAACAGTTTTTCAGCTCTGACACTTTCACTGCAGGACCAGGCAGGCAGGCGGTCTGAATGGTGGAGCTGCACTGGACTGGCCGGTCCAATTCCAGCAAGGCGACATCGTTATACTCAACTTTAGGGACGTAATTTTCATGAATGATCAGCCGCTTAATCCGGCGCACTTCCACACCAGGGCCTGACTGGCCCAACGAGGTGGCCCCAAGCACGATGGCCCACTCTCTGATGGGACTGGAAGGCAGATGGAGAGAGGGGTGAGAGGTAGTAAAATCATGTGCTGTGACAGCCCAGCCCTTCCCTGCCTTCTCCTGAGGCAGAGAGGAAAACAGCACTACACAGAGCCAAAGTAGGCTTGAGATATGTTAAGCTGGAAGCTGCTAGGACGCAGTGGCATGAGCCCAGTCTTCTCCCTGAGCAGTCTCTCAGCTGGGCCCTGCAATGTCCTGGCACTAGGCACATGCAAGGAAATGGGATGGGAATAGCATGCACTGGTGGTGTGGGGATATCCCTGTGCCCAGGTCCTCCTTACTTTGTGATGTTGACAAAGCAGTGGGCAGCTGTGAGCAGCCACTTCGCGCTGATGAGGGTTCCTCCACAGACATGCACAGATACCGGTGGTCTCCAGACGCAGCGGATACTGGCAATCCCAGCCCAGGCCCCAGAGCCTGGCATGACATCTGTGCCACCCACAACGCGTGATGAGCTGAAGGTAGTACCCATGGGCCGGAGCCCACAGGTCTGTCTGTAAGCAGAAAGTCATTAGAGTCCCATGAGAGGGCCTGCTCCTGTGCTGAAAGTCAGCCAGCTTCCCTCCCCACAATGCTTTGGTTGCAAAGCCAGCAGGGCCAGGGAACTGCCTGGGATGTGCATATATTTGCCCGTTTCTGCTTTAGCCCTGTAGACAACTGGTGCCAGCAGCCTGGGCACTGGTGATAAACTGAGACTCCCACCCAGTTTGGAAACTCGTATGGCCACAGGTGGCAAGTGGGCACCCACAGGGAAGCCCCTAAGCCTTTGCCTAGGCTTCCTCAGAGCCTTGGGGCTACTTACCCACAGGTGCCTTGTGCAGGCCCACACAGAGCCAGTAGGATGAGGACACACAGCAAAATCATTGCTGTCAGAGATGCAAGTCAGCTGCAAGGAGAGAGGGCTTGACACCTTCAGGGCAGCTGCCAATGTAGTGCCCCCAGAGTCTGCACTGCTGCAGTGCCCTTGGCCCTGGGGCTGATGTCACAGAGGGACTGGTTCCATGTTCCAGACACAGTGCTGGCCTCTGAAGGGAAGGGGGACGGGTAATGTAGAGGCCTAGAACCACAGAAAGGTCTGGATTGGAAGGTTCCTTAAGGACTGACTAGTTTCAAACCCCAGCCATGCACACAGATGCTTCCACTACACCAGGTTGCTCAGAGTCGCATCCAAACTGGCCTCAAATGGTAAAAGGAATGGGGCATCCACAGCTCCTCTGGGCAACCCGTGCCAGTACTGTCCTAACGATACAAGATTTTGCTTGACCTCCAAAACTCCTACAGGATTTGCAGTAACAACAATTAAAAGCAACACACATTCTGATTTTTAAAAACAATTTGTGACATTTCCAAGACTACTATTGTAACAATCCACATCACTCACTAATCTCCTTGGGGCTATGTGGCCACTGGGTAAGGCATTCTGCAGGCAGGTCCACGTGGCTAGTTGTTCTGAGGGAAAGTGGCATTGTTTAGCAAGACCACTTGGGTTTTTTTAATATTTAAAGCAATTTAAGTGCATAATTTAGCTAAACGCATCTTCCTTAGAGGGATTCTGCCTTTAAAAATGGAAGTGTGGGAGAAGAAAGCAGTCTATTCTTATGCAGAGGTGAAACAGATGTTTCTTCTCCCTGGCTCAGGGCAAGCCTGCACAGACCTAAGGGAAAAGGGCCTAGCCCATTAATAATGGCTAAACTGGTGCACCCCTGATGCCCACTTTGAATGCGAGCATGATAGCCACAGTAACAGGATGGAGTTTTGTCATCTATCCCCAGGCACCCCACCCCAGTGGGTACAGTTCATCCTCAGGACCAAGTAGGATGACCAATATATCCCTCATGACTTTTCTCTGAGCTGGAGGAGATCTGTATGAAAGAGGCTGAAGATGCTGAGTGCAAAGAAATGGCAAGGTAAATCCCTGCTGCCGGCTGCAATGGGAGAGAAGTGCCCATGCTGGCAGCACCCTCGGGCTCTGCCTTCTGCTCTCTGGAACACTTTCTGCAGCTGCTGATGTAAGCAGCCTTCTCCTCTTGCCACCCCACAGCTTTAGCAAAGGAGTTGGGAGATCTGGAGCTGAAGAAGAGGTGAAAAAGAGTATCAAGTGAAGGATCATGCCCTATGTGGCTAATCTGTCCTTCCACAGCCTCTGAGCTGAGGAGCTGCACCACAAATGAAAGGATACTGCTGGACAATTATGCCAACAGCATCAAAGACACTGAAAGTAATGTGGGAACTACATCCCTCTGGGAGTCGCTGAGCTTGGTTTGTCATATGGCCCTTCACTCCCAAATCAACCCTGCCTCAAAGACGTATCCTCTTTCAGAAGTTCCATTGTATTTTTAAATTCTGTAGCCATCCCTCTAGTATTGCTAAGGCTGGCTCATTAAGTCAATTCCTAAGGCATCCAAGGAAACATGTGCTTACCACACTTCAGCCTATAAGTCTGCATTCTGTACAGCCTCTAATACTTGGTGTCCTAGAGTTGCTAGTCTCATTTACTAAGCACTACTTAGTTATACAAAGAATTTAGTAATCCTGCATTACCTGGATTAGTTTGAACAGTTCAAGTTTTTGTCCTGCACCTATGGTTAAGCTTAACTAGCCATAATAGCTAGCCATACTCACACTAGCGACATCCAACTTTTTCTGGCTCTCAGGGTGGAGTGGCAGTCCTCACCTTCCCTTGGAGGCTTTCTCATAGCCCTCCTAACACTCTTGCTCTTTGTCTTGCACTGACACCTCACCCTGTCCTGACTCTCACCCTGCCCTAAGCCCATGTCCAACATAAGCCTTGCCAGCCAAAGCTGTGTACTTTGCACCAGGTCTTAGCCATTTCAGTCTTCATCAATTCCCAAGACACTCAAAAAAAGGAGAATTGTATTTATACATTTCTCATGGAAGGAGGAATTGACTGCAGTACAACTTATTAATAGGGTTGGAGACTCCCTAACAGAAAAACAATTTTAAAACCTCTACTACTGACATAACAAAAGTATGCATATGCAACAAATGGTAAAATGAAAAAAACCTCCCCAAACATCCAGATTTTCTTGGTACACTTTCCTGTCTAAAATGCATCTCCATGTAATTGCTTCATAGTTGTTACTAAAGCATTTTAGTAGAACAGTAAAAATTTCAAATTCCAGAGCGGAAATCAGGAGGAAGACGGGATCCTCTTCCACAGTTTTGATTTTAGATTTTTTTAAGATTCAATACTGTGGCCAGGGATGAAATAAAGCACATGAGGGGACAGCAGGGATAGAAAGTGGAAGTTTACAACTGACTTCTCATATAATTTAAGAAGTGACTAGGAAGAAAATGATGGTATCTATATGTGTATATATACACACACTCATATAAATATATTCAGACACAAATATTCAAAGATAGAAACAGTATTTCTGTAGAATTTTGAAGATTTAAAATAAAGGAGGAATCAAAGTAGTAACACATGACCGTATAAAAACTCCAAGATATACTTAATTGCAATTATCATTCCATAATTTAATAACAGTTCTAAATCTGCTTGCATGAATCCACAAAAGATACATTGGTAGTGAAATGGAAAGATAAAAGTATGTTTCCTCTTGCATGTTTTGTGTATATATATACTATACCTCCAAAATAGCTTTTTTCACCATTTCTGAAAGACATAGATTGCACTGCAGGTATTTAATCTTTATAGTGTTGCGTATTAGAGTTTTAGCTCCTACTTTTCAAAAGACTTTGAGGATTCGTCTCACAAGATTTTTTTAAAATCTAGATTAGAAGTTTTCCTAAAACTAACGCCATGAAGAGTGAGCAATAATGACAAATTGCACTGTGATTTGTGAATTACCAGGCAATGAAAGACCAGAAGTTTACAAAAATGAAGTGAGTGACTAATCTATCAACTGCAAACCCTCTGCAACAAGGGGTGAAACTGAAAGTCAGCAGTCAAAAGGGCACAAGTCAATATCAGTCTAACAGGTGAACCAAACTAAAATAATAAATTTTGTGCTGTTGGTCAGAGACCAGTACAGCAAAATTAGTTAAAGTTCAATGATTAATGATGAGAGTCTCAAAACAATCTGATAAACTCAGAGTAGAAGTTCCAAAGTCACACCAGTGTTTCTGGAAATCCCATCTCTAGAACGCTTGGTTTTGCTATCTGTTTCTTCTTTTCCATACTACCATCCAGCTACTTTTATATATCAAATTGTATACTATTAGCATAGGATTTTTTTTAATGTGTTATTCCTAAAGAACACCATGAAAATAAAAACTCCAAACTTAAATCAAATTAGAATTGTATTTATTTTGCCTCTTGAACTTTATAACATTCACTACTACTTACGTATCTGAAATATAATTCTGTTTCACAACAGCTTCTGTATCTACAAATGTGGAAACCGCATACAGTTTTGCATTAAGAAAAAATCTACTGCTCAATGAGCAGTCTGCAAAGAAGTAACAGTTCACGGTAACTCTTTCTTTGTTACCTGACTGTCAGTATTAACCCACTGCCAACAAACTATAACACAACTCCAAAGGAAAGGGCGTAAGTTTCACATATAAAATTATATTTAATCATTTGTGCAGATGTTTGGTCTATAGATGAAAACAGTTTCAGGGTAAATACTTACATATTGTTCAAAATGCTTCAAGGAAAATAAAAATTCATCTGAGACATGCCCTGAGCTATCTAGATTCCTTAATAGTGCAATGTTGCAGTGATGCCTGGTTTCACCCAGGCTTTTGCAAATGAAACACAATAACTGCTCACAGAGCTCCTAAATGGCTGACACAGCACAGTATTATATGTACTACAGCAGTTCTTGTAGCTTTGCCAAGTTTCTATCCATCCACTGGATATTGAGCTGAATTGTGTCAATTGCCTCTTTTACACAACGCAGCTGAGAACTCTCCTCTGATTTTGACTCAAAAAATGACTTGACCTGCATAACAAGAATAAAGAAAGAGAAAGGCAATCTTAATTAAAATCAACACTAGCCAGACGAATAGGTTCAGCACCAAAGGCTATACACATGTTGCAGAAAATCCATTTTTGAGAACTGTTTACATCTATGCAGTAAGCAAACCTCTCAAAGGAGTTCCAAAAATGCAAGGAAAGCATTTTTCATGGATTCAGCAGCAATAACTCATCTGATTTCAATATATTATTTCACCACTAAACAGATATTAATTTGCCATATCACAAAGCCAACAGAGAGTATGCAGATTTCTGGAAAAGGAGTCCTACTCTGTGACAAAGAATTGCTTGTTGCAAGCAACCCTCTTCAGCATTCTGAAACAGCCCCCACACCCAATCATCATTATAACTGTCAACGATAACACTTAAAATACTTTCGATCAAACCATTAACACTTAACTCTACCAAACTATCTGAATGAAAACATTAGACTAAATCATAAACAATTCTTGACACATTAACTTCAAGGCCTTGTTGGAGAAGACAAGAGAGTTTTCTAAAAGCTATTAAACAACTCTGGGCTGATACTCAATCTCCACAACAACTCTTTGGGATGGTTGAATGGAAAAAAACAGCATAAAGCAAATTTTATGGCACATAAACATTTCAGAAGTACAGAAAGCATAGCTTGTTTACAAAATCTAGACCAAAATTACATATAGATCAAATCATTATTTTGTGAGACAGTGCATTCCAGTGCACAGGAAAACCCAACAGCATAAACCAATAACTGGGTTCAACTCTGCAACGCAACTCTGTCACACACTCAGTATATAATCTCCCAGTGTCTATGCATATATTTGCCATGTGTGAAATAGTGAAAACAACTGATATATATACTCACAACATGGTGTCAAGGATATAAATAACATGTGAACATGTGTTTTCCTCATCCTTCAATTAAATGAAAACAGCACTGGCACTAGAAAATACCCCTTTCTGGTAGATTGAGCCACCAACCTCAAGCAGATGTGCCTTTGTTGCAAACTGAGAAGTTGACCAGCTAATGATATTCTGGATAGTATATGAGCCTAGGTGAAACCTGAAAGATAAACAAATATTTGCAGATAGCAGATACTTTAAGATGCAGTTTTGGTATATGGATGCATTCTTTTCTACTGTTTCTACTTTTTTGTGTAGTAGTTGGAAAATACTGGTTACTTGGGTTTTAGGAATGCTGCGACAATTCAGAAAAAAATCATGCTAAATTAATTCCCTGGGTGTCCTTTTGAATCCATTTGATCCACATAAGTATCTTGCAACTGCAACTTGCAATCATCTTAGAGACAGCAACCTTGCAAGAGAAATTAAGATCAAGATTGTTTAGAATTACTCCGAGGCTCTAGGATGACTGTTGAGACTTCAAATTTTATGTAGCAAATTCTACTTGTAGACTCTGATTTTAAAACATTATTTAGAATTTTAATATGGATCTTCTTATACAAATGCTACTATTTATTGTCTTGTTTGAAAGAAACAAACAGGTGCTTTTGCCTCTGTGAGTTTTAAGTTCCAGCTCCATCAAAAGCCTTACTTTCGTGTAAGCTTTTCCCAGTTCTCTTTGACGAAGTCCCAGGCCAGCAAATATCCAGGCAAACTCTGGCTAACAGTTGCTATGATACGTGAAAGCTCCTGTGACCTGATGATTTCTCCTTCAAGACTGTTCTGCATTAGCCTAGCAAATAAAGCATGTGCAAAGAGACAGGAAAAAAACATCTATTCATATGTTCACATGGGTTTCCTGAAAGTCCTCAATTAGTTGCAAAAGATGATATAATACATCAAGCAAGCAATTTCTGGCATCTGGAAGAAATTAACAGCATATTTCATTACAGCAACTGTATTTACTTAGCTTTAATTTCCAGAAATCAGAGTGACTTCACTTCTAATCCAAGTACCTGAATTTTCACTGATGTTGGAAAAGATGAAATAAATTCTAATAACATGTAAAAGAAAAACAATACATTGAAGAGGTAAGAGAGGGAAGCTGAAGACTAAATAAGCAGGACAAGTTTGTGCTCTCCATGCAATACTAAGATATAGTCTACAAAGTGGAACATAATGCAAAGTTAAATTTTCACCCAAAGAAAGTAATGGAAAAAAGAGGAGGAAAAATACCCAAACAAAAAACATACCTCAACTAGTTATTATTTCGATTATAAAGATATATCAATCTTTCAAGGTTCTATAGAACAGCCTGCAATTTTGTTACCTGCACTGCAAAATCTGAAATTTTGTGTTACCAGTAATGCAAAGCCCTTAAGTTCAATTGTTTTCTCTTCACGCATATCCAGAATTTGTTTTTTTGTGCTGCTCTGTTACGTAAGTTATTTTTAAGTGAAAAGTATCAGGTTCTTCATGTGTACGGAAGCCTGTGCAAAACATTTGGATAGGTTTTCTTTAGCAATCAGAAATTTTTTCAACAATAGATAAAAGGCAGTGCACTTTTCCAAGAAGATTTTATCACTTGTTATTTACAGAGCATACAACTTTTTGGCTCCTTCATACCAAATCAGCTTTCTGCCATCTTCTGTGCTGGCCAAGGCTTCAATCATTTTGCTTTTCTCTGCTTCAGAAACTGAAGAGAAGTACATCTTCAGCAGGAATTCCCAGCCATCACTAGACTTGGCTCCAACTGCATATACGGCCTTCATTACATCACTAGGCAGACTGCAGGGAAAAACAAAAGCAACAAAACAAATAAACGCAGAGGGCACAAAAATGCTCACCTGAGGAAAGCAGAAACCAGTCACAAAATTGAAAGACTAACATGAAGGAGATGCCTACCTTTGGAGTGACTGGATTCAGTAGCAATTGTTAAGAATTGGCATGACTCAATTCATGCCAATCTAATACTTTCAGTCACCAAGAAAAAGCAAATCATTCAGTCACATGAAAACAAAGGAAATTGTACACAAAACTGAGAATTTTCTATGGCTCAAAATGCACATGAATCCACAGCAGAACGAATTCCGTGTGATAGAAGAGTGTGCTTTGGCTTTGCCACTAAGTAATCTTCTTTCAGCGTGCAGCTCAGGTAATGCAGATAAAGAAAATTTATGGCTGGTTTTGCAGTTAATGAGACTGAAGACAAAGTGTAGCACAGTCATCTGCTATTATGAAACAGCAATTACTTCTACACATGGAACAGTTAAAGGCAGAATCACATTCTTTTTTAATACTGAGTCAGTGGTGGTGGTGTGGTGGCTTTTTTTGGGTTTTTTGGGGGGTTCTTTTTTGATTGTTCTGTTTGTTGTAGGGGTGTTTTCCCCAAACACAATGGTGGCAATGTAACAGGAAAACAACTGCGTAAAAGAAGTGGAAGCTCAGTTTTTGTGGTACCTTATTGTTCCATTAGACTTCATCCATGTCTCAAACATCTCAGCAGCAGTTGTTCTACAGTTTCTTATATCATGGGTGCAGGCAAACGCCAGCAGTGTTGACCGGAGCTCTCGTTCAGACAGGGTCCCATCATCTGTCCAGTGTTGTTGATCAATTTTATCTCCAAGCAGCTGCTCTATCCTATGCTAAAGGAGGAAGAAGTTACCAGCAATAGCTAATTACTTCTAAGAGGATTTTCTATATATAAAATTAGTTTAAGAAAACAAAAGGTTGATCATTTGAACCGTGGAAGCTAAACATAGTAGTTTTTCATCTATTTATTCCAACTGACATGTGCTATTTCTTAACTGTAGGATTAAGTATCAGATACCACATAAATCTGAAAGATTGGCCAGGCACATCTTTAATTGCACATGGAAACTGAAGACTACTCTGAGCCACGGCTCAGACTTGCTTGTAATCAGCTTACAATCTCAATGTACTACAACTTCTGTATGTTTAACTGCTTTTAATTTCACCAAGTCACAGTAAATACGCCTTCGCTTAGCACAAAGAAACAACTTTTGTATGTCTATAGGCTGAACACCCTTAAGTTTTGTACTTCTCTAGCTTGCCAAAACCACAGCTGGATACCTGATCAGCTACCACATCTCAGCTGAAACTTTTGAACTTAAATAAAACTGCAGAGACAGTGCATAGACCTTGCAAACCAGAGCTTGGACTGTTTACAGCAGATACAAACCAACTTTGGGTAAATTAAAATAGTGCTTTTTTTTTTCCCTTATGTTTCCTTAAGCACTCACTAATTATCCCTACCTAGCATAAAGAAAAATCATCTGCTATTTTACCTAATCATTTAATCATTTTCTTATAGACTAAATCCCTTTACTGACGTTTAACATTGTAAAGCAGCAAAGGCCATTTCAAACCAGTAAATGAATATGGACAACAAGCTCCATAATAAGAAGGTGAACAGAGAAATGAAACACATATGCTTATCAAGAACTGAACCTACAATATTGATTTCACTGTCAAGTCTGTAGAACTATGTTGTATTACTCTATTACACAACTGGAACAGGACAATCACAACCATCCTTGTGTTTCTATTTCTACAGGAAACAGTTCTGGGTTTTTCTCTTGTCTCTCTACAAAGCAATTATATCTATGATCTCTAGTCACTCTAACTTTTGAAAACAACTTTTCTTTACAAGGAAAGTAAAGGGAATCTGTTTAATTACATATTTGTACTAAATTGACCTGTATGGACACCTCAAGATAGCCCCAGACACCATGGTGTTCCCACTGCACCACGCTCCCTACAAAACACTTTGGGGTACATGGGTATGGTATGGAAACAGGGGAAGGAGAGGGGAAGAAACTGGTCCAAAAAATGTAGCATTTTGGTAAAAGATCATTAGAAAAAGCTGTCAAGATGGGCAACTCTCTAGAATCTCTATCCAACTTAGTGAAATTAATGAATATGTTCAGCAGTCAACACGTAAAAAGAGAATGTAACTATAAAGAACATTATAGCTAATTATTTAAAATCATCATTTATGAAAAACTAAGACATACCATGACTCGTGCTGCCAATTGTTGTTCACCCTTTTTGTCTAAAAGGCTGTATATAAGACTCAGCTGGAACAAAGCTTCAGTAAGTGGTGCAGTGCTGCTCTCTTTGTTGAGGTAATCAACCAACTCAAAGGCCTTTGCCAGAGACTCTCTTCCTAGACTATGGGTCAATGAACACAAACATTAAAATGGATTACAAAAAGCACTCCCTGAAACAAATCAGAAATGATGTTTTCCATTACACTAACAGAGTGATAAGTGAATAGAGGGAGGGACATAAAAAACAATTTACATGTAGAAATTTTCATATTTTAACTTCAGTAAGATTACAATACAGCAACAATTGCCACTAACGTGCCTTCAGTTAACAGAAATTGACAATGGGTAAGTGTGGCAAGGATGTCTGAATATATTTATAATAAGGGTACTCAGATAGAATAGCAGCTTCCAAACAGACTTAAAGTCAGGGTTACTCTGTTTATAAAAGAGAGTTGGGTCGAAGCAAACGCAGGTTCAACCAGTATGGTCAATGCTACGTTTCTCTTTTATTCGATCTAAAATGGCAGTTTATATACATTTCTATATAGTTTACAAATTGGATAGCTCTTTCATTGGCACACAGCAGAGAGAAGAATGCAAACACACATTGTTGAACTTACTTTTAAGGAAGCTATCAAACACTTACTAACAGCTCTGTACAATGACCTTCACCAACCCCATTATCTTTCCCAGACACCTTAACATAATTTCTAACTGTGCCACAACTTGGCTAAGTAATTTTAACTGCGTCAAAGGCTTCAACAGGCCTCAGGTCAGGCCTCAGCTGGGGTAACTCAGGTCTGGGCAGCTCATTCCCTACGAAAATTCTCTACACAGACTATCCATAATGGTCAGCCTCACCTGCTCTGACAGTGGTGGTGAAACATATGAGAGGGCACCAGTAAAAATTTAAGAGGGAAATAGCTTACTTTTCTAAAGTGGAGCACTAGAGTACAGGAAAACAGTCTAGCAGGCAGATTACTGGACACTAAAGAAAACAAACGTGTCTTCCAATAATGGAAAATATAATGGGGCTCTCTGTGATCCAAATAAATGGATGATGCTATAAAGAAGAGGGAGATAACATCTAGAGCATCAGTGAACAGATTCAACAAGGCTATTGAAGACGAAATTAAACTTTCTCTAAAGCAGTTGTCTCTAGAAACTAAGCCTGATCTTCTCTGACTTGGAAAAAACCTGAAACACACGTTAAATACCTTTTCCGATATAGAAGTCTTACCGTGCAAGGTTGAAGATATTGTTGATCAAATTCGCTCTATCTTTACGACGCAGAGCAGTGTGGTTTTTTTTCAACAAATCAATCAGTGTTTTCCAGTCTTCAGCATAGTGTACTATGTAATAGCCATTCATGTCCACATTGAATTTTATCCATTCCACCTCTTCTGGAAGTTCAATGACAGCTAGTGGACAGACAGTATGTTATCAGCAAACAATTAACAAGTGTTTGTTCAAATCAAAGTCTATGAAGTAGACTCGTTCCAGAGACAGTAAATTCTTTCACACTATTTCCCCCTACAATGAAGAAGGAAAAGCCAAAACGAAGGTTTTGAAAGACAGCTCAAAAATTCCAGGTTTTATTTTCTCATCCTTTTTCCTATATTTGATTGAATGAACATTGTCACAGTCAGCGCCAAGCTGCACCAGTTAATTTCTCCTTTTGTCTAGCTGTTCTTTCAAACAGCCCCATCTACTGTTCCAAATACACTATTTTCCTACACAATTAAATAAAATAAACATTTCAGTGTAAAGTTACTTCCTAACATTTCAGCAAACTGGCAGATCAACTTTCACATAACTTGCTCTCTAAAGAACATGCAGTTTGAGAGACTGTGTGTATGCACTGTGATGAAAAGCATAGGCTACTATGAATTTCAAACCTGTGCTTCTGTTCCAGTAGATGTCATGTATTTATACACACAACACCAACCAACAACCAACTCTCTGATGATGACAACACCAGCAGTGCTTTGCTCCAGATCTCTGAAATTATTTTTTACCCTGTATGTCTTCAGCTTCACACCTTACTCAAGGGTGTTCTCAGAAAAATCATATACCTGTAACACTTATGTAACTTGCTACCAAAGCTTTTGGTCACGTACCTGACTTCTGATCCAGTAAATATGCATTAATACAATGCGTGAAGTTGCACCTATTTGTTATGTAAGTGAGAGGAATATGCCACAGGTAACTGCAAAGGAAAACAAATGTTTACTGACATGTTATATACATATTTTCTCCCTTGAATGGTTTAAGAATTTTTGTATAGTAATTATACTAGAATCAGTGAATGCTATTTAAAATAACAAAGTGTAAATATAATTTATATAATCAGAATATGATGAAAGAATGCACAGAAATGTGCACAGCATGCAAAGAAATTATTTTTTCTTTCCCACTATGTTGAAATGGGTAAATTTTATAGGAAAGATTGGGTTCAAAGAGACCTTTTAAAGTCATCTAATTCAGATCCCCTGCAATAAGCAAGGATAACTTCAACTAGATCATGTTGCTCAGAGTCCCATTCAACCTGACCCTGAATGTTTTCAGGGATGGGGCATCGACCACCTCTCTGGGCCACCAGTGCCATGGTTTCACCACACTTATTGTAAAAATACTATTCCTTATATCTAGTCTAAATCTACCTTCTTTTATTTTAAAACCATTATTCCTTGCCCTATCACAACAGGACCTTCTAAAAAGTCGGTCCCCATCTTTCCTTTAAGTACTTGAAAGAATGCAGTGAGGTTTCCCAGAACCTTTTGCTCTCCAGGGTGAACAGCCCAAACTATCTGTCTGTCCTTGTACAGGAGAGGTATTCCGTCCATCTGATCATTTTTGTGAACCTACTCTGGACTCACTCCAGCAGGTCCATGCCCTTCCTGTGCTGGGACTCCAGAGCTGGATGCAGGGCTCCTGGTTTCTCCAGAGCAGAGCAGAGGGGCATCCCCTCTCTTGCCCTGCTGCCCAAGTTGCTTTGGATGCAGCCCAAGGTACAACTGGAATCCTGGGCTGTGAATGTACACTGCTGGCTTGTGTCCAGTACCACCATTGCCCCCAAGCACTTCTTTGCAAGGCTGCTCTTGATTTGTTCATCCCCCAGCTTGCTTTGATACCAGAGGTTTGCCCTGACCAAGGGCCCACAGCTCCAGTTTGTCCAGATTTCTATGGATGACATCCCTTCCCCCGGGCACACCAACTGCACCACTCAGCTTGGTGTCATCTACAAATTCTCTTCAGGGGCATTTGATACCACTGTGTATGCCATCAATGAAGATCTTACACCACACTAGGCCCTGATGGACTCCACTTTTCCTAGTACTTCTTTCCCGGTTCCAGCATGCTAGGTAGCTTGTCCAAAATCATACAGACAGTAACTCTCTGCATCAGAAATTCATCCAGTATTATTTTTACCTGAGTCCAACATTGTTTTTCTGATCTTTTACAAGTTTCAACTAAAATTAAAAAATGATCCAAGTACCAGACTCAAATTCCAAATCATGGTATAGAAACCATAATTGCATACCACAAAGACTTTCTTAAGTGAACTGCAAACTGGAAGGATAAATGCTAAGGAGGGTCATAATGATGATAAGGACTTGGCTATTTAGAGAAAAACACTTATCTGAGTGGGATGAAAGAAGCTGGACATATTAATCTGATTTTGACAGGGACCCCCTTCTATGTATGACTCACACAGAGTACTCTTTTTCAAAACCTTTTCATGCATGCCCCAAATTTACATCAATCAGAAACAGAAATTACTTAGCTTAAAATTCTTCCCTTACCTTTCAACCCCACACTGCTTTTCTTCTTTGCATAACAAACATAAAACAGAGCCCTCTAAATTCCTATGTTTCAAGAGACAAATTTCTTTCACAGACCTAATTTTCTGCAAGATGATGCAATGGACTCAGCTCCTGCTAAAACTTCAAACAACTCAATAAAACCAGCAAAATCTCCAAAGAATTCACACTTACATGTTTCTGCTAGAAGACTCTGTTGAGGGTCATAAGGTAAGTTCCATTAGCAGTAAAAAAACCTTTAAAATTACCAACTGGCACATCTTTGCTTCTTCAGTATTTGCATATGTACTTTCTTTTAGGTTTTGGTACAATGTATATTACCTCTGTTACATAT
>VXBB01012742.1:13381-26758 GCA_013399915.1 Illadopsis cleaveri
GGGTGGCATCTCCGGGGCAGGATCTGGCCCAGCCGGTAGCGGGGGATTCTTGAGATGGGCCTCTTGGGAGGGTGCTGGTTTCTGCAGGATAGGGGGGATATGCTGGGAACAGCCCCAGCAGGGCCTTAGCAATGGGGCAGGGGCAAAGGCCCCACATCCTGAGGGTTTCCCACACCCCAGACAACGGGAGCCACCCTGGGGTGCTGGAGCAAAGGGCTCTTCCTGGGGGTGGTCCTGGGAGCAGGATGAGGGGAGTCTGTTGTGTCATGGAACCTTTGGGAAGCAGGATGCAGTGTGTCAGTGGGAACCCTGTGAGTCAGGGTGATCCTGGGAGCAGCATAATGGGCTTCTATTGATCATGGAACCCTTGGGAAGCAGGATGAGGGGTGTTGGTGGGATCCTCATGGGTCAGGGTAGTCGTGGTGGCAGCATGGTGCATGTCTATTGATTATGGAACCCTTGGGAAGCAGGATGAGGGGTGTTGGTGGGATCCTCATGGGTCAGGGTAGTCGTGGTGGCAGCATGGTGCATGTCTATTGATTATGGAACCCTTGGGAAGCAGGATGTGGGGTGTCTATGGGAACCCTATGGATCAGAGTGGTCACAGGGGCAGGATGAGTGGTGTCAGTGGGAACTCCATAGGCCAGGGTGGTTATTGGATTGGGATGAGGGGTGTCTGTGGGGTCCAAATGGGTCAAGGTTCATGGTGGTGGTGTGGTGGCCGTGGGAGTTCCACCATCCCAAGGGGGAGGTCCCATTCCATCCTATCCCATCCCAAACCTTGTCCCCACTGCCAGCCCCATGGAGGCGGGGCCCAATCCTTCCCGCCCCTGGCCATGGGGCCCGGCCCCACAGCATTTAGGGACCCCCACACTGAGCCTCGGCAGTGCCTGCCTGGCCTCGCGCTCCTCCAGCTTCCACGCAAGCTCCCAGGTAAGCACTGCGGGGTCCCTAAAACTGGCACCCCCTTCATGGCACCCCTCTGACACCCCCATGCTGGTGGGGGCTGTGGGGCACGAGGGCGGTGGGGTTCCTTTGAGGAAGGGTGGGTGTCTGGGCATGGAGAGGGTGACAGATGGGGGGCTGCAGCTCTGCCCCCCACATTTAGGGGTGTCTTGTCCCTGAGGTCCCCATAGGTGACCTTACATCAGCAGGGCAGCCTGGGCAGGTCAATGTCCAGAGGATGGTGATTATCCCGGGAATCCCAGGCATCTCCCAGAGCCTCTGGCAGCTGCCCTGGGTTGAGTCACCCCACAACCAGGATGCCCCGAGCACCACGCCGCCCTTCAAAGGTGCCGCAGGTGACTCCTCTTGGGATCGAGCCGGCATCTCCAGCACTTCCATCCTGGCATAACCCACACAGTGTCTCTTCCCAGGGCCATCACGTTCTCCATGGAGACCAGCAGCTCCTTCCAACAGCTTGGCATGCAGCAGGCCCTTGAGCCCCCCAGGCAGCAGATCCCGGGCTGCGGCAAGTGCAGCACCACAGGCGGTGATCCTGGGAAAGCTGCTGGGTGCAGTGGAGGCAGCGGGATCGGGAAGGGGCCAGTGCCAATGGTCTGCAGCACTCCGAGGTGAGAGCAAGGGGCTGGGAGCAGGAGGGAGACAGGGAGGTGGGCAGGGGAAGCTGTGGCAGTGCCAGGGCAATGGGGACGCCAGGTTGGTGCTGGGGGAAAAGTCTGAGGTCTGTGAGCCACCACATCCCAGCATGGCCCAAGGGAGAAAACAGGATTTGCTGGGAGTGGTGTTGTGTTGCGCTGCTCCCAGCAGCAAGGGAGACAGCTGTGTGTGTGGACTCCCTGTCCTGTCCTCAGGGAATCTGGGGTCCAGTTTGATGCTGGGGTGGGATAACGTGGATCTGGGATGACATGAAGCTCTGGGGAGGTAGAATGGGGCTGGGTCCCCTCTAACACCCTGTCCCTGCAGTGGGAACCCCTATGCAGGGCTGGTGAGCCACCTGCGGGCATCCTGGCTCTCGGGGAAGACGCGGCCCATGGAATACCGTGTGGCCCAGCTGGAGGCTCTGGGACGGTTCCTGGATGACAAGAAGCAGGAGATCCTGGAAGCCACTGAATTGGACATGGGCAAGGTAAGAGGGGCTGGGAATTGGAGGCCACTGGCATCACATCTTTGAAGTCCTTCATACACCCTTGTCTGGGTATTGCATCCTTGTGAGGGTCTGGGCACAGAGGTGTCCCTTCCTTGGGGTCCTGCTTCCCCCTTGGTGTGCTCCCAGGCTGGTGCATCTGTAAGTGCTGGATCTCTGGAGATCCAGGGATAGTGGAGGGACAGTGCTGTTGATCCCATCCCTGGTGCCCTGAAACCAGGCAAAGACCCTGTTGGCCTGTTGGTGGCCAGCCGAGGTGGGAGTGTTTCACACTCTGATCTGTGTCCTAGGGGTCTGTGTGACCTCCATGGAGGTGACATCCTGGGGTGCTCCTTGCCAGCTCGGCACGCCCGGGATTACTGGGATTGTGCAATGTGCTGGCACTGCACATTCCTCCCAGGGCCTCCAAGGGACTGGTTTCACTGGCATGGTGGCATGGGCAGGGCTCTGGATATGGCTCGGGGTATTGTGGCATGCCAGGAGCTCCTGGATGATCTGCAGGTGAAGTGGGAGCATCTGCACCATGGATAATTCTAGTGGTCTCAGCTCATCATCCCTGGAAGTGTTCAAGGCCAGGTTGGATGGGCCTTGGAGCAACCTGGGCTAGTGGAAGGTGTCCCTGCTCATGACAGGGCAGAATTGGATGAGCTTTAAGGTCCCTTCCAACCCAAACCATTCCAGAATTCCATGATACAATCCTCACCTCTTTGTTTGGCATCAGTGAAGTGGCCCATGCCCTCAGCAATATCTTTCCATGTCCTGCCATCTCCCAAGGCTCCTAATTGCCTTGCTTGTTGGAGGCGTGGCCTTCTCCTTCAGCCAGGCCTTGATAGGCATCAGTGCTCTGAGTGTTTCCATCGTCTTTCCTAATTACACCTAATTAGATCCGGTTGTCCAGTAATGAGCTTGTTATGCAGCCGGGCCCTCATAGCTAGGTGGATACTTCATCTGCTCTTACGTAGCTGAGGTGGTGTCTCACCTCCAGCGGTGCCGGTTCCTCTCTGGTGCCAGTGATTGGTGGCACTTGGATGACCTCAGACTTAATGTCCTATCTAACCTTTGTATCCCATCAAAATTCTTAATGAACCATCATCTTCCTCATCCTGGTGATGCCATCGTCATCCTGGTTTGAGAACAGCCCCGTTGCTTCACCCGATTATCTCATGTGCCTGCTGAGCCCTCATGTCTAAGAGGGTCCTCACAACTCCTGGCAGCTGCATTTTTGGGACCTGAAGGTCTCTTGGTGGTGGAAGAAGATCCTGGGAATCAGCAGCCAGCCTTCCCAGCCCCAAAGTGGTGTGGGGATAGGGGGAAGACTCCAATCCAGGGATGTTTTTGGGTTGTAGGAATCCAAAATGTGATGTTGCAGCACAGGAGCTTTGTCCCCCCTGCTTTCCATGGTCATGAAGGGGCTCCACTGAGCCGGCTGGGCTATCCCTGGTGTCTTCACACTTCTTCTGCAAGGATGATATGATACCAATCTGCTGTGCTCTGCAGCTGTGGAGAGGACCCACTTCTCCATCACAAGGGGTTTAATTAAGCTGTGGTTCTTATTACTTCCCTTTAGTTAAGGTCTTAAGATGTTGACTAAACTTAAGACTAAAAGGTGCAGCTTTTGTCCACGGGTGGTGGAAGGGAGCTCTGGGCTTTGCTTCCAGCTGGAATATCCAAGTGGTCAGGATGCCTTCGACCAGGACCAGGTCTTCAGGAGCTCTGGTGACATTGCTTGGGTGTCCGCTTGGCTCAGGGCTCTGTTGCCAGTTCACAGTGCTGAGTTCGGGAATTTCTTAAATATCATGAAAATGTTCAATTTTGGGGTTTTTTTCCCTTCTGGCCAAATAACTATTTTCATAAAATTTCTTGGATACTGATATTCCGTGGGACTTACAGGAGGTGATGGAAACTTCTGCTGAAGAGATCCTCCTGCTATTCATGTTTGGAAGAGGGGACAGATGCCTGCTGGGGTGGTGGGGTCTGTGTTAGAGTGACAGGGTCAGTGATGGGATCAGTGTTTGGGTGGTACTTCTATGATGTCTGTCCCCAGCCATCCTTCGAAGCTTTCTTCAGTGAGATCCTCCTCTGCAAGAATGAGCTTAATGTCACCCTCAACAACCTGTGCCACTGGATGAAGGATGAGCATGTGGACAAGAACCTGGTAAGAAGGAAGCTCTGGGAAAAGGGAAGCGTGGAGAGGGATTGCTGGTGGGGAAGGCAGTGCTGAGGTCATGTTCTTCCTTGAAGGTGATGCAGCTGGACTCTGCCTTCATCCGCAAGGACCCCTACGGGGTGGTGCTCATTATAGCGCCCTGGAACTACCCCATCCACCTCTTCCTGGTGCCCCTCATCGGGGCCATCGCTGCTGGTGAGCCCAAACTTCCAGTCCCCTGACCTGGAAGTGCCAAGGTCTCCCCAGGGGTCTCATCCCCAGAAGGGCTGGCTGTCACCATGTCACTGTGCTGATGTCCTGTTCATCTACCTCCAGGGAACTGTGCCATCATCAAACCCTCAGAGATCTCCAAGAACACAGAGAGACTGGTTGCTGAAACGCTGAGCTGTTACCTGGACACTGTGAGAAGCCCTTCTTGTCCTTGTCTGTTGTTCTTGGGCCATGGTGTTCCCAACCCTGCCTCACACCCACCATCCTCACACATCATCCATGTGGCAGAACCTTCTCCCCCTACGCTCAGCCAACCCCCGGCTTCCTGGGATGCTGTTGGTGGGGACAGATGGTGACACAAGGGGATTTTTTCTGTTTCCTTGCAGGACTGTTTTGCTGTAGTAACCGGCGGCGTGCCAGAGACCACCAGGCTGCTGGAGAACAAGTTTGACTACATCTTCTTCACTGGTACGTCCCATGGGACAGAGCAGAGCCCTGCCTGGATGTGGTGCCAGGATCTGTTGGAGGATCTGGGATGTGTATCTCAGGTCTGGCAAGCCTCAGTGCCACATCCCAGAGCCATGCAATGGCTGGTGGGATTCCCACCTCAATCCATGTTTTCCCTGCCCGCAGGCAGCCCCCCAGTGGGGCGGATTGTGATGACGGCCGCTGCCAAGCACCTGACCCCGGTGACGCTGGAGCTGGGGGGCAAGAACCCCTGCTATGTGTCTGACACCTGTGACGTGACCAACGTGGCGCGGCGCGTGGCCTGGGGCCGCTTCTTCAACGCGGGGCAGACCTGCATCGCGCCCGACTACCTGCTCTGCACCATAGAGATGCAGGAGAAGCTCATGCCTGCTCTGCGCGAGGCCATCACTGAGTTTTTTGGCCCCAACCCCCGAGAATCCCCGGATTTCGGCCGCATTGTGAGTGACAAGCAGTTCCGGCGCCTCCGGGCGCTGCTGGGCAGCGGGCGCGTGGCCCTCGGGGGACAGACGGACGAGGCAGAGCGCTACATCGGTGAGGCTTGGGGGTCACTCACACCTTGGTGACCACATTGGGGGTTTTCAAGGGGTCTTCATACAGAGGGGAGGCTCTAGAAGGAAAAGAGTTTTAGGGGTGCTTAAAAGGGATTCTGGGAGGAGTTGTCATCTCTGGCCTCTGTGCCTGGCTGATGCTGTCGGGTTTCCTCTCTGCAGCTCCCACGGTGCTGGCGGACGTGCAGCCCTCGGACCCTGCCATGCAGGAGGAGATCTTTGGGCCCATCCTGCCCATTGTGGTCATTGCCAACATGGATGAAGCCATTGACTTCATCAATGCCCGGCCACGGCCGTTAGCACTCTACGCCTTCTCCTGCGACAGCAAGGTGTGTCTGTGGAGCAGAAAAAGTGGGGAGGGAAGTCAGGCACCACCTCCACCAGCCACAGGACGTGGGGCTCTAAGACCTTTGAAGGGTCTTTGGAGCCCAAACACTCTGGGAACATCCAATGGGTAAACTGGGTAAGTTTTACCAAGTGCAAGCCCCTCACCTCCTTCTCTGCTCCCTCCCAGATAGTGAACCAGGTCCTGGAGCGGACGAGCAGCGGAGGCTTCTGTGGCAATGACACCCTGATGCATGTGTCACTGACCTCACTGCCATTTGGAGGCATTGGTAGGTCCAAAATCCCCAGTCCTGCCCCTTGGGAGCCAGGTGTGATCTGCCATGGTGAGGAGTGTGTTTCCTCCTGCAGGCAGTGTGGTGCTGGGCTGGATCCCTTAATGTCCCTCAGGAGCCAGGTTGTACCTTCATTCCAACTTTTAGGACAAAATAGTAGGAACAAAACACTTATGAAAACCTGGAGATCCTCTTACAGGATCTTGGAGCTCCTCCTTGGAACAGAAGAAATTTTGGTCTCCAGAGGCACCAATTTTTGCTTTCTCAGGTGAAATGTGAGGCTACTCAGCCCTAGGCTGTGGGTGCAGCATGGTCCAGGAATACAGGAATACAGGAATGTTGTTTCCTGGAATACTTCCCCATGTCTTCCCGAAATATTTCTGGGATAAGTCCCTTCATTTGGTGCTGCCCTTGCTCAGCATCTCTGTCGGGGCTGGCACCTGAGTCAGACTTAATGAAACACCCAGACAATTAATTCCTCACCTGCCTGTGGCTTAGGGAACAATTTTTTGTACTTCCATTCTGTAACTTATCTTAATTGGGAATGATTCAGACCAACCACCTTCAATTATCAGGTAAATCCACTTTAGAGCAGGTGAAGGGGCTGAAGTCATTGGGGTGAGATGACCCCAAAGCTTCCACGGGAAGTCACTGGGCTCTTAACCTCCAGTTAAACCAGCCACAGGAACTGGGAGAACTGGCATGGCCAATGTGGCTCCAGGTTTTTAGAGTTCTGGGAAAAAGGTTGAACAGCTCCAACCATGGGGAAATATGGTGGAGCATCATGGAGGGAAGTCAAGACTTGCAGAACCCAGCAAAGTTTGTGTAGATGAATGGAGGTGGGTAAAAAGGAGACGCTGGGGCCTCCAAACTGCTGAGCTGCAGCAGGATTGGCTGGACTGAGCATCCATATACCTGGAGGAGACACTGGAAAAATGGAATTCCTCCACCATGTCTGTGCTGCTCAGAAAATCCTGTAGGTGTCTTTTCCCAAGTTTTGATGCTTGGAGAAGGCATCATCAGGAGCAGAGTCCTGTCCTGAGCACAGACCTGTCCTGTGTGTTCCAGGGAACAGTGGCCTGGGAAAATACCATGGGAAGTTCACCTTTGACACCTTCACCCACCACCGTGGCTGCCTGCACCGGAGCATGGGGCTGGAGACGCTCAACACCCCACGCTACCCCCCGTACACCCAGCAGAAGTTGGGGCTCCTCACGACTGCATTTGAGGTGAAGCGCAGGGGCACCTGCACCCTGCTCTGAGGCTGCCACGTCCTGCTCTGAGGATGCCACGGAGTCAGCATGGAGAACTGGGACTGTCCTGCTCTCCCTCTTCATCACACTTTCTCACCATGTCCTTTGCCTCGCTGGAGCATGTTGGACAGCCAGGATGGACATCACCTTCTGCACCCTTGTGGCCTCTGCTTCGAACCATTTTCCAGGACACAGCTGAAACAACCAAAAACTTTTTCTCGCTCCAAACCTCTCTTTCTGGTGGAGAAGCGCTCCCATCAGTCACATCTCCCCTCACACGGACTTTTCCTTTGGAATGAACCTCTGTCCCTCCTTGCTGTTGCTCTTTGCTCCATGTAACTCTGCCTATAGTAAAGACTTTGCATCAAACTCTCTCTCAGCCTCTCTTCGTGCCTCCCTCCTGTAGTTTGCAGGGTGCTGGGAGGGGTGGGGCGGGGAGGGTGGTATTTCCCATCCCAAGCAGTTTTAGCTGGAATGGAGCCAGCAGTGACGTTTGGCAGGGCAGGCAGCCAAAGGTCAGATCAGGCGGCCAAGGGTCAGGGCAGGCAGCCAAGGGGCAGGGCAGGAAGCTGGCAGCCACCCTATCAGCTGAGAAGAGGGAAGCTGTGGTTGGCAAGCCCGGCACAAACATCCCACACCACGCCTGTGGGAGCATGGAGACCGGAATTGTTGTCCCGCAGCTCCCTGAGAGCAAGGCCAGGAGAGTCCCTGAGGGTGATGGTGGGAACGAGAGTGTGGATGGTGATGCCACGAGGTGAGTGTGGGGGGACAGAGGGGTGGCAGGAGGGGTCCCGCTGCTCCATCCTCTCCCTGGAGTGGCAGTTGGATGCTGGGCTGGGGTGATGCAAAGCTCTGAGGAGCTGGAATGGGGCTGGTGTCCCTCTAACACCCCTGTCCCCACAGCAGGAATCCCTATGCAGGGCTGGTGAGCCACCTGCGGACATCCTGGCTCTCGGGGAAGACTCGGCCCATGGAATACCGCATGGCCCAGCTGGAGGCTCTGGGATGCTTCCTGGATGACAAGAAGCAGCAGATCCTGGAGGCCACTGCCTCTGACTTGGGCAAGGTGAGAGGGGACAGAAACAGGAGGACTTGGTGGCCAGAGGAGCTGAGGGGCTCCCACAGCCCAGCTGGGGGTGCTTTGTCCTCCTCTCATTGGGTTCTCCAGCCCTGCCAAGGCTCTGTCCCAGGCTCACAGCCTCTGGATTTGGGAGACTGAGGTGAAGCATACCCCAGTCACCATCCTCCAGAGTCCATCCCTGCTCTGCCATAGACAGGGGGCTGTGGGGAGCCCCTTGACATGGACAGCCATTCCCACACCCATCAGCCTCAGTTTCCCTCCTCCCTGGGCAGGTTAATCCCTGATTTCTGTCCCTGCTCCCTGCCCTGAACTTCCCACCTGATGTGACCCCCTTCCCTCCTGCAGGGCTCACCCAGGCTGCAACTCCCCGAGCCTGGATCCCCTGGCTTTGCAGCCAGAGCCTTAATAACACACAGGGCTCATCATCTTTTCTTCTCCAACCTAGTCCCTTTGAACACCCTTCCCATTCTTCCTGTTGTCTGGATGAATAGGATCTGCATATTTTTTCCTATTTTTAAGCAATCAATGCTTAAAAATGTCATGTTGCGGACACAGCGGGTGCTCAACACCCTTAGGGATTGAAATCTAGCATGGGATGTAGAGGGCTCCAGCCTCCAAATCCTGGGCAAAACACTATGGAGTGTTGGGGTAAGAGCTGCAGGACATGCCAAGATGACATGTTGCATCCTTGGTATCTGCAGCCACCCTTTGAAGCCGAATTATCTGAGATCTTCATGTGCAAGAATGAGCTCCATGAGACCTTGAACAACCTGTCCCGCTGGATGAAGGACGAGCATGTGGACAAGAACCTGGTGAGAGGGAAGAGGAGAGAGAGGATGGGAGGCAGAGCTGGGTGGGATGGTGGTGCAGGGTGGGACCTGACGAGGTGGGTGTCCCACAGGCGATGCAGCTGGACTCTGCCTTCATCCGCAAGGACCCCTACGGGGTGGTGCTCATTATAGCGCCCTGGAACTACCCCATCCACCTCTTCCTGGTGCCCCTCATCGGGGCCATCGCTGCTGGTGAGCCCAAACTTTCAGTCCCCTGACCTGGAGAATCCCAGCAGTGCTGAGCACTGGTGAGGGTACCTCATCCATAGAAGGTGACATGGCTGTCACCATGTCACAGCTCCAACATCCTGTCTGTCTTCCACAGGGAACTGTGTCATTGTGAAACCCTCGGAGGTGTCCAAGAAGACAGAAAGAATTGTGGCAGAATCACTGCCCAGCTACCTGGACAAGGTGGGACACTCTCCCCATCCCTGTGGCATGGCTGGGGCACCTCTGCACACACAGAACTGTGCTCTGTGCCCGTCTCACACACCGTCTCTGATTCCATGTACTGCCCAACTTCCTTCCTCCATGCCCAGCCAGTGTCCCAGCCTCCCAGTATGCTTTTGGTGGGGACAGATGGTGACAGGAGGGGGCCTTTCTCATTTTCTTGCAGGACTGCTTTGCTGTGGTGACAGGCGGCGTACTGGAGACCACCAGGCTGCTGGAGAATAAATTTGACTACATCTTCTTCACTGGTATGTCCCCTGGGGCAGAGCAGAGCCCTGCCTGGATTTTGTGTGAGGAGGAAGATGGGTTTCCTCCAGACATCCCTGCTAAGAAGGCAGGGATTGGGTTGGGGATGTGGTGCCAGGATCTGTTGGAGGATCTGGGATGTGTATCTCAGGTCTGGCAAGCCTCAGTGCCACATCCCAGAGCCATGCAATGGCTGGTGGGATTCCCACCTCAATCCATGTTTTCCCTGCCCGCAGGCAGCCCCCCAGTGGGGCGGATTGTGATGACGGCCGCTGCCAAGCACCTGACCCCGGTGACGCTGGAGCTGGGGGGCAAGAACCCCTGCTATGTGTCTGACACCTGTGACGTGACCAACGTGGCGCGGCGCGTGGCCTGGGGCCGCTTCTTCAACGCGGGGCAGACCTGCATCGCGCCCGACTACCTGCTCTGCACCATAGAGATGCAGGAGAAGCTCATCCCGGCCCTGCGTAAGGCCATCGATGATTTCTATGGCCCCAACCCCCGAGAATCCCCGGATTTCGGCCGCATTGTGAGTGACAAGCAGTTCCAGCGCGTGCAGAGACTGCTGGGCAGCGGGCGCGTGGCCCTCGGGGGACAGACGGACGAGGCAGAGCGCTACATCGGTGAGGCTTGGGGGTCACTCACATCTGCATCCTGGCATGGAGTGCATTTCAGGTTTGGAGAAGATTATGACAGGAACTGGGTGCTTGGCCAGGAAGGTGGCCTTTTGTACAGGAGGTGGGTCCTGGGGGAATGACTAAGGTGCCATCTCTGGCCTCTGTGCCTGGCTGATGCTGTCGGGTTTCCTCTCCACAGCTCCCACGGTGCTGGTGGACGTGCAGCCCTCGGATCCCATCATGCAGGAGGAGATCTTTGGGCCCATCCTGCCCATTGTGGTCATTGCCAACATGGATGAAGCCATTAACTTCATCAACAGCCAGGAGAGGCCCTTGGCCCTCTACGCCTTCTCCTCCGATGACAAGGTAGAGCCAAGCCAGGGCTACACCTGCCCAGTGCTCCTTGGCAGCTGTATCCAGCCATGTTTGGGCTCCAAGTATTTCCCTTACAGCACACAACCCTAGTTATGGGGCACGGATTGTGTTTGGAAGTAGGGGAATGGGGTGAGAGACCCATGTCCCATCCTCTTCACGTCACTCCCAGGTGGTGAACCAGGTCCTGGAGCGGACGAGCAATGGTGGCTTCTGTGGCAACGACACCCTGATGCACATGACACTGACCTCGCTGCCCTTTGGAGGCATTGGTAGGTCCAAAATCCCCAATCCTGGCCATTGGGAGCCAGGTGTGATCCCACTCATGGTCAGGAAGGGTCTCAGGAGGAACTCTCAGCTCCAGAGGGCTCGATAGTCCATAGGGAAATTCTCCCCCAGAAGCTTTTTGCTTCACCTTGTGCTCTTAGGCTTTGCTGGACACCTGTGGAGCACCCTGAGGTTTTCTCTCCATACTCCCCATCCCAAACTCTGCATTCTGTGGATCCACAGAAATGTCTTGCTTAAAACACAGCGAATCAGGGCTTGAAGCAACCTGGTCTAATGGAAGGTGTACCTGCCCATGACAGGGGGGTGGAACTGGATAACCTTTAAGGTCCTTTCCAACCCAAACTATTCTGGGATTCCATGATGGAGACTTCCCCTTTTTATGGGATAATCCCCACTATTAGCTCCTGTTTTCCACCTTTTTTCCTCTCTTCCCACTTAGCTGGCTAGGAGGCATCAGTGGCCTCCCTTTATCCTGGGGCTGCTGGTGTGTGAAGTACTGAACTCAGCGCATCACCTCAACCACGATTAGAGTTTTATCAGAAAGACTGACTGGCTCAGGCTGACTCAGGGGACTTTATCCTATCTGTTATCAAATGATGTGTGGATTTTGTTATTTTTTGCCAGCCTGCCTGGTTTTCCTGTGCTTGTTCCTGGCCAGCCAGCTTCCACCTCCCAACATTCATCCTTGGTGCTGGGTCCCACCTCACCAAAGGCACCTTGGTCATTGTGCCTCTCTACCCCTGCAGTCTTGCCCCCTTGCAGCAGGGCTGGATCCAGCATGGATGGGATGTCTTTTGGAGGGTATTCCTGTGGTAGGGAAGCTCATCTGGTGGGAACATCTTGCTGCTGTCATCACCTCATCAGTGACACCCTTCCAGTTGCTAAATATGTTAATTGAAATGGTAAAATCCACTGACAAGAGGGTTTTGGGGAATCTCTCCACCTCTCAGCCTAATCTTCCCACTCCAAACATCCACCTGGGTGTGCACTTGGTCACCTCTGTGGTCCTCTTTGGGTCACATTCCTGGGAAGCTCATCCATGGCTTGGAAAGCAGCTGGATGAAGTCGTGGTGCTGCTTTTACAGAGTTGGGAGCCAAATTTTGGGTTCTTCAACACAAAGGATGGCCAGATTCAGCTACATAGCAGGGTCCTGTGCTGTGTATTCCAGGGAACAGCGGCCTGGGAATGCACCACGGGAAGTTCAGCTTTGACACCTTCTCCCACCACCGGGGGTGCCTGAAGCGTGGGATGGGCTGGGAGCCCCTCAATGCCCCGCGCTACCCCCCCTACAGCCAGCAGAAATTCGGGGTCATCCGGGCCGCTGCCAAGGTGACACGTAAGAATGACTGTATCCTGCTCTGAGGGTCTCCACTTCCCACTTGGAGTCTCCCCACTCAGCACATCTCCTGCTGCTGGTCCCGGTGCCCAGGTGCAATGAAAGGTGTTTCTCCACATCCTGTGTGCTTCCCTTTCACTTCCCTGCACTCTTGCTCCCCGCAAAAGTCTCTTGTCCCCCACATCTCCCTCCATCCGAGTCCCATATCCCTCTTTTTTGGCTTTTTGGGGCTTTATTTCCACTGGTACCACCAGAGCAGAGGTGCGCACTGTGCCTCGAGGTCCACAACAACTTCCTGATCGCAAATCCTTGAGCTGGGATGATCCTGGTTTCTCCTGCTCTATGATCCCAGTTTCCTTTGCCCCATGATCTCAATGTCCTTTGCCCCGTGTTCCCAGTTTCTCCTACTCCATGATCACAAGTTTCCTTTGCCCCATGATCTCAATGTCCTTTGCCCCGTGTTCCCAGTTTCTCCTACTCCATGATCACAAGTTTCCTTTGCCCCATGATCTCACGTGTCCTTTGCTACACGTTCTCGTTTATCCTGCCCCATGATCCCACTTTCCTTCGCTCCATGCTGCTCCACTTTGCGGGGCTGGTCGTGCCGATAAAGGGACACCCATTCCTGCTGGGCTGTGGGTTGTCCTGGCTGAATCCCACAGGGATCCCCCCGGGTGGGCGGATGGAGAGAACTGGACGAGGGAGTTGAGATAAAGACGGTTTAATAAGGGAAGGGAAACACCCCCGGTGCTCGCCTCCAGGGAT
>VXBB01012743.1:0-12422 GCA_013399915.1 Illadopsis cleaveri
CCCCACCTGCAGAGCTGCCTCCACTCTGGGACCCCAACACAAGAGGGATGTGGAGCTGCTGGAGTGAGTCCCAAGGAAGCCACAGAAATGCTCCAAGGGCTGGAGCCTCTCTGCTCTGGAGCCAGGCTGGGAGAGCTGGGGTTGTTCATCTGGAGAGGAAAAGGCTCTGGGGAGACCTTGGAGCCCCTTCCAGTGCCTAAAGGAGATCCCAGAGAGCTGGAGAGGGATTTGGGACAAGGCCTGGAGTATCAGGATGAGGGGGAATGGCTTCCACTGCCAGAGGGCAGGGATAGATGAGACATTGGAAAGAAATTCTTCCCTGTGAGGCTGGGGAGGCCCTGGCACAGGTTGCCCAGAGAAGCTGTGGCCCTGGAAGTGTCCAAGGCCAGGCTTGATGGGGCTTGGAGCAACCTGGGATAGTGGAACAATTTAGGCATCAATTCATGATCACAATCTATGATACAGGGAAATCCCATCATTCTTACTTTACAGATGCAGGAATTCCAAGCTCTGTAGTTACCAGTTGGCACAGTTTGGAAGAGGCATTTGGAGCACTTTGTTGCACAAGCAATGTTTCCCAAAATCCATCTTGCTGAAATTCTTCACTAGACTAAAAATTAATTTGATCATTTATAATGTCATGTCAAAGTCAGACTAAACTGATGGGTTCTTAAGTAAGTCAGGCAGGAAACATAAGGATTATTAATTACAGCCTGCAAGTCCTGATTAAGGACTGCATCACAGTGGGGTTTTAAATATATACTACAAAGAGTGTCCCTGTTCAGCACAAGATCCTCACCCCTCCCTCATATTGAACTTCTATTGTAGCTCTGGGTATACTGAATATATTTATGCCACAAGAAGAAAGTACCTCCCAGTTTGGTTCACAGCATTTTTAGGAACAGCTAGGAACAAAATAACAGCTACAAAAAACCTCATCAAGAACTCCTTTATTGTTGTTCTGGGTAGAAATCAACAGCTTGAAGAACTACTCGTTCATCTCACTAATGGGTAACGGCTGCTCCACCAGCCCAGGGATCATTAGTCAACCTCGAGCAAAGCACGAAAATGATTTTGATCCAACCAGACATTGTGAAATCAAGTCTGCTGAGCCGAGCCCAAGAGGAATTCACAGTCCACTGGGACAAAAGAGCATTATTTCCAGGAGAAATCTGCACCTACCAGTCTCAGAAATGGAAGGCAGGGACCAAGCTGTCAGGAAAGCATCCAAAGCCCACTCCAGCTGCACCTCTGGTTACCTGCCCCAGCGACAGCTTGTGCTGCATGAGCAATCTGCCTCAGAGGAACAGCTTTGGAAACAAATCCCTCCCAGCTGCTGTCACCTGCCTGATGGTGGCCTCAGCCTGTAAAAGGTTTGACATGTCTGTGTCACAAGTGCACAGAGGGCTCTGCCAGGCTGCTAAGTGCCTCTGCAAGAGGCCACCTATGGCAAATGCTCTTCCCAGAGAAGCGAATCCAAAGTAAGGATTCACTCTGCAAATGAGGAAACAAGAAATTTTGGAGACTTCACAATACAGAAGTAAAAGGAAGAGTATTTCCACAGCACCACGATGGGTTGGGGTTAGTTTACTGCCAGCAAACACAAACAAACAGCCCACTGGCTGAACCAAGGCCAAAGTATGAACAGAGAGTATGAACAGCTTGGCACCACCCTGCCCTGCAAAGTCAGCCGTTTTTTTCCCCTTTGAACGAGCCAACACATGCCTGCTGGTTGCTCTCAGGTTATATCATAAAAGGGTTGTTTACACACACAAAAGATCAGATAAACTGGCAGCTGTGCAGTGATGGGAGGGAGCCCTGCACATGCTGTGACCTACAACCACCTCCAAATGCTTCAGCCCCCAAAGCGGGTGCACAAGAACACGCAGGAAAACAAGAGCAAAAACCAGCTCAGCTTTGCTTAGGGAAAAAAAAGAAAAAAAAGCTAAAAACATCCTTTGAGAGCAACAGGAGAGGCAACAATTTAGAAGTAAGATCCTGCTTTACCTCCCAAGCAGCCTTATTGTGCAACCCTTCATTCAGAGCAGGCCCATGCTCCTTGGGCTCAGGAACCCCTGAGCCCCACGGGTCTGACAGAGCATGGGCTGCAAAGCCCATGGGGAAAGGCTGGATGAACACCTGGGTGCTCAGCTCACAGGGAAAGGCTGGATGAACACCTGGGTGCTCAGCTCATCAGGAAAGGCTGGATGAACATCTGGGTGCTCAGCTCATGAGGAAAGGCTGGATGAACATCTGGGTGCTCAGCTCACAGGGAAAGGCTGGATGAACACCTGGGTGCCCACACTGCTCTCAAGAAGCAGCAAGTCTCCCTGCAAGGCAGGCAGGCTGGATGCTTCCCTTCTGCACAAAGCTGTGCCAAGGATAAAAACTCTTCAGGGCTGGAGTGAGAGAAGCACAGGAAAAGTGTTTTGCCTGCAAAGGGTTAAGATCAGAGAAGAGACAGGAGCTGGCCAAGTGCCAAGGCAAGCCTCCAGCTAAACCCAAGGTGGGCCAGCCAAGAGGCAGAGGCTGCTGCCCTCTCCCAGTAACCAGCTGCTGTCCTCCCCCAGTAACCCAACCTGCTGTGACCCGTCCCCACAAATAGCTCTGGCACCCAGCAGGCTTTAGTAACACAGTGACAGGCCATTTACAAGGTGTTGCTAAACACTGCCCCTCCAGCTGGGCTCCTTTCTCTACAATAATTACATATAAACCTGTAAACATGATTTTAGCCCTACTGCTCCAGGCAAAAAGGGGTATTTAGCACTTCTTCTCCAAGCTGGAGATAACTTGCACAGGATCTCTTTTCCAGCACTGAGGTCCATGTGTGCTTTTGTCTGATTTCAGGTGTGCTGAGCAGTTACTGACCCAGCTGATTCTGGGCTGTGCAGGATGTGTGTGCCCAGGACTAAGTGTCATTATTAAAAGCAAAGCTGGATTTTCCTCAAGGTCATTATAACCCCTGCTACCAGTACAACATGCAAATTGTCACGCTGGGCCACAGCCTGACAAACCTGCTCTGCTGAGGTTTTTGAATTGCAAGGACTGAACTTACCACGGGCAGACACACAAGTTAATGTGAGAGCAGCTTCGTGCTCAGTTCATCACATCATTGCATGGCTGGCAGGGAACAGCTACCAACTAGCTGACATCAAAAATCATATTTAGATATTAACAAAGCTATAAGTATGAAACAGTTGTGAAGGGAAGAAAAATCAAGTAGAGTGACCACCAGTGTGGCTTTAAAACTTCTGTTAAAAGAACAGAAAATCCCTTTTCATTTGCCTTTACTGCAGAGTTTGAGAGCTCATATATTACTTCTTAATCCTTGCAGGGGAGAGAGGGGCACTGGTACCCCTATTGTGCACCAGAGAGGTGAAACACATGGAGAATTGTCCATCCCAGCCTAAGTGAGAAATGAATCCAGAATGCACAAGTCCTGCTTTTTCCCTGGAATAGCATTAGACAGCTGTGAGTTAAGCCATGTGCCCATCAAAATACACTGTGTTCCTTAGAGCAGGTAGACCCAGAGATCTGACAGCCCACTGCCTCTCTGGGGTTACAAATGAAGGCCTGATGAGCCAAGAGCACAGGCCTGGAGCAGCCAATGTGACCCAGCACCGGGGCTTTCAAAAGCTCTGCATAAACACCAGCTCAGGAAGAGCAAATGCAAACCACATTTCCACAGACCTTTTCCCCAACCACAGGGACCTTGCCCTGGGAAAACAGCTGGAAGAGAGAGAGGCACAGACCCAAGGGTCTAAGAGTCAGCTATCAAGGAACAAAGGGTGGGAACATAAGGTTTAATATGGGAATTGATCCGGGGGAAAAAGTCAGCAAGAAGGAGCACAGACACAGGCAAAAAGGAAATTTACTTTGGACTCAATCCTATAAACAATGCAAGAGTGTTGTGGATGCTGCTCCTCACCTTGGCTGCTCAAAGGTCCACCCACAGCCACTGACAGACAGGCAGCCCTTGTCACCCACAGCTCTTGGATGGAAGGAACAAGGATGGAGGGCAGGTCACCATGAGCAGGAGGGAGGGGGAGCACATCCTGCACCTCTGCACCTCCCAAAGCCTCAACACCACTCTGACTGGAGCCTGTGGCTCTCAGGGGAAACCCAGCAACTGAGCTGCCCTTGTTCTGCAACACAAACCTGGCTGCTCAGCCCACAGCTCTCAGCAGACAGAGCTCCAGCCCGGACACAGGAAAGCTGTCCCAAAGCTCAGGAGGGACAGCACAGCCCAGGCTGCCCCTGCCTGCCCAGGCACAGAGGAAGCAGCCAGACCACCCAGGCCCCCACACTGGGCTGGGCTGTGTCCGCACAGAGCAGTGTGTGCCAGCACTGCCGGTGGGCCACGGCAGCCTCCAGCTGACAACAGGTGGCTTTCAACAGGAACAGCCCCAGCTGGCTGTGAACTGCTGCCCGAGCACAGACAGCTCCAAGCTCCATCCTCAGCCCCCTCAAAAGTTTCTTCCCAAGACCTACATAGGGAAAGGAAAAGGAGTCTGTACGTCAAGTCCCTTCATTAGTGGTTTTCTCTGCTGCTCAGGCACAGTGCAAACATCTCTTCTGTCTCATTAATGCATATAAATATCTACAAGGGATGCCAAGAGGGTGTGCCAGACTTTTCCATGGTGCCAAGCAAGAGGATGAAGAGCAATGGCCACAAACTAAAACACAAGAAGTTCCACCTCAACATGAGGAAGAACTTCTTTCCATGGAGGGTGGCAGAGCCCTGGAACAGCTGCCCAGGGAGGTCATGTCTCCCCCTCTGGACACATTCCAAACCCACCTGTCCCAGGTGACCCTGCCTTGGCAGTGAGACTGGACTGGGTGACCTGCAAAGGTCCCTTCCAACCCAAACTATTCTGGGATCCTGTGATCAGAGAACACCAGACCTGCCTGCAAGACCTCCTGCAAGATTTACACAGTCTCATCAACAAACAAACCCAAGATGCAGCTTTACCCCTTCTCTTCAGCAGACCACAAGACCAAAATTAGGGGCAAAATAATACAACATACACAAAGCAACGCTGGAAGGGCTTGGGAGAGCACTCAGCCCCAAGCCATGGAACTCCCCCCTCTTGCAGATCCCTGCTGGATGGCTTAACCAGTGTCCTCTCAGCAGCAAGCTGTGATGGTGACACCAGTGTCTCTGGGACAGTGTCAGTGGCCACAGCTGCCTGCTGGGAAGCCAGGACATGAGGGATTCCCACAGGAACCCAGCCAAGGTTCAGGCTGGGTGCTGCACTCTCCCATTCAAACAGCTGGGGTCTTGTTCAGTTCCTTTTGCCAAGGCAGGATCAAAGTCACTCCAGCCAACCCCAGTCAATCTGTTTAACAGGGACATGCTGTGGCTTCCACCACAACCTAATTCTGTGGAAGAGAGCAGGAACTGCCTCCCCCTTCTCCTCTTTTCCCCAGAACTGGATTGTTGCCCACCCTATTGCTCATCACTTCTGAAGACTTACAGGACTCACAGAGGCATGAGGGATTTTATGTGCATTTAAATAACAACACTGCATCCTCCCTCTCCATACATCCATCTTTCCCTTTTCCCCCGTTCCTCTGGGTGTTTCCTCATCTCCTCATCATTCAGCTGGTTTTTCCAAAGGTAGGCCAGAACTGCTCCTGCTCATTTCTTTCAGGGGTGTCAGGCAGCCTTTGTCCTACAAACCTTTTGCTGTGCCAAGGAACCTCCCTGGGCTCCTCTCATTCAAACAGACCCTGTGCTATCTCAAGGAAGAATCTATCAACTTTCCAGACGAAATCTGCCTGAACAAATACAGTAGAACCACAGAATGGTTTGGGTTGGAAGGGACCTTAAAATTCATCTTGCTTCACCTCCTGCCGTGGGCAGGGACACCTTCCACTGTCCCAGGTTGCTCCAAACCCCATCCAACCTGGCCTTGAAAGCTTCCAGAGATGGGGCAGCCACAGCTGCTCGGGGCAACCTGTGCAAGAGCCTCCCCATCCTCACAAGGAGGAATTTCTTCCTAACATCCAACCTGCCCTTCTTCAAATTTAGGCCATTCCCCCTTGTCCTGTCACTCCTGACCCTTGTGACAAGTAAAACGAGCACTAAAATTCCCATTGGACTCCATCTCAATACAGGGACGTGTTCACCCATGGAAAAGCTGGAATGCAATAGATAAGCAGGCTCCTAATGTCAAGTGCTTATCAGAGCCATCTCCTCACCTTTGTTTTTCACTGCCAGAGATATCCCAATGTATAAGGAAGAAGAGGAACAATGGGGGATACCCTGTCCCACCCATCCAAATTGGAATCAACAGAAATCCCAAGTCAGCGTCACTGGAGAGCAGGGAGGGAGAGAATGCAGAATGGTGCTGGCATTTCAGGGAGCCCTTTTTAGCTCTGGCAGGAAGGTCAGAGCCAACACAGACAACTCCAACACAATGAGGTGCCCAAGCTAAATATAAACCTGACAAGGGCACGGCTGCAGGAGTTTGTTTTTACAGTGAGCCGCCAGACCATCAACATTGTGCCACATCCCTGCTCAAAATAATTCACAGCTTTATCAGCACTGACAGTCTTTGTGTTCCAGCAGAGGCAGAGCCCAGGCTTGCACCCACCTGCCAGTCTAAGTCAGTGAAATGATTAACCAAGAATGACAAATAGCCAAACTTTTCCATTTCTATTATGCCATTCTAGGAAAATCTATGATGTTGCTTTTCTGTGATGAGATCACCTCACAGAGAACCCTTATCTGACTTCCTCACACACACACATACTGCCCTTAATGTCACGTAAACACAAGAGCACTCAATCCCCCAGGCTTTTCCCAACATGCCACTTGGCAAAAACTCCTTTTCCTTAAACCAGGCCACAAGTTGAGGTTTTTACACTTTGCTCACAGATATCAAGATGTGGTTGAGAAACTGGTTTTGCCTTACTCAGAAAAACCAGGAAAAGGTGACATTTCCACAGCAGAGTTCTGGTTCTCAGAAGTGCAAAGATTTCTAGAGGAAAGGGAACTCTTGTGGAAGAAAGACCCGAGGTGTTAAAAGCAAGGGAAAGAGAATGTGCAAGAACAAAATTATCAAGTTAGAGATAAAATATGCTTCAGTCCCAGTGAAGCCAGAACTCAGGATGCTATTTTTAAGTACAGTGGTAGGAAAAGACAAAACCATGATGTCAAGCCAGCAACACATTTGTGGTGCCCTGGAGACGCTCGAGTGACTCGTGTGGCTGGTATTTAAGTTGGTATCCAGTGCTAGGCTTATGTTACAGCAGGGAAAACATTTCCTTACTCTCCAACATGTACTTCTTGGCAATGGGCAGGGACAGCAGCCGGATGTGCCCGACGAGGGAGCCCCAGGCCTGGGCTCTGGAGAGTGGTGCTTCGGGTGGCAGTGGGTTGTAGGGCTGGATCACCAGGTAAACAGTCAGCAACACCAAGCCCAGGGTGAGCAGGCCCTGTGAGGGAAAACAGGCAGGGAGTTAATCACACTGCAGGGAGCTGAGGTGTCCTCACACCGGGACACACCTTCTGCTGCTATCAAAGGGCTGTGGCTGTGCACCACAACATGAGCACTCTTATTTTTGCTGTGTCTCCTCGTTCAGCTGCAGTGCTATTTATGTACAAGGAGCTGACACCCAGTTTTATTATTAGGGCTGTCCAAGGATGAAATTAAGCAGCCTTCAAACCCAAGCCACACAAACAACTCTGTTCCTGTATTTTAGCACTGCAAATAATCCAGCATGAGATCAATGAGGATTATCTACAGATAGTTCCTTTTCCTCCCTACCTAATCAAATAAAAGCTTGCACTCCTGCCATGCCTCTTACACAAGGAAAACCCTGTGGCTTTTGCAAACATCCGTCAAGCCTCGAAACACTTTGGCAGAGTTGGCACCAGCTCCCTCCTCCATACCAGATTCCCAAATAAGCCTTAAAGAGATGATATGATGTATTTCTCCCCCAGCCAAAGTCAAACTGAATCAACAGCAAAAACATGAACAGAAGCTGAAAGTTCAAATTTGCAGTTTCCTGTTCTCCTGCCTCATTTTACAGCTTTTTATAGGACACGAGGAAGAGAGCTTGCATTTTTTTCCAAATAAAACCCATTGCAATGGATTTGTAGAGATGACACTAAAGAATTACTGAATATTATGTCAGTGGGAAGCTTTTCAGACTTGAAGCAAACATCTGATCCAGTGGAAGGTGTCCTGCCCATGGCAGGGACATGGAACTAGATGATCTTTAATAAGATCTCTTCCAACCCAAACCAGTCTGGGATTGAATGATCTCAAACATACCTAACAATAGCATCCTTTTACCCACTTTGCAAAAGTTTTTACAGAATCTTTTAGTTAAGGCTTTTAAAACATTTTTCCACCATCAGGCATGATGATAATAGGTTTATTTAATTGACCAGAAGGAGAATAAAGGCATGTACAAGTTTGTGGCAGCGTCAGAAACAGAGCCATGTTCAGTTCATTACTCAACCCTGAACTTCAAGAATCTCTTTTTCCTTCCTCACTTTTCCACCCAGGATGCCAACACTAGGAATCTTAGTCTGGAAAAACCATCCAAATCTCATTATTTAATAATTTTTGGGAGAGGAAGATGTTGACAATGTAAATTTGCAGCACACATGAGCAATTCCAAGTCTTGGGCAGCTGTCTCCTGTTCTCAAAGCAGCTCATGGCATGAGGGAAGGAAGCTACACAACAGCTTTTTAAATAAAGATCTTGGAAAATTCATCAAGAAAATGCAATGGGAAATAAAAAGCTCAGGTGCAAAGGAAAACCCTGACCTTCAAATGCTGTGTTCATGCACAAAAGTCGCCTTACCTTGTAGAGAGCCACTAAGACAGGGTACCGTGGAGGGCCCCTCTGGGGCTCGTTTCTTTCCAAAAGTTGCTTGATGAACTTCTCAATGGCTTTTTCTGACATGCCACACTGGTGGCCAGTCTGCCTCACCAGATCAATAGTCTCGGAGAGCTTGTCATAGATGCTGAGCTCGTTGGCAGAAAGCTCCATGGCCTCAAGGAGAAATCCCTGAGGAGAGATGGGGCTGCGTTAACAGGAATCAACTGCGGCCGCACAACCCAACAGCAGCGTGTGCACAGCCACCCCAGGGATGTGGCAGTGCCCAGGAAAGAAGGAAGGCTCCTCTGAAGCAAACCTGCTCCCAGCCAACAGCACAGCATTGAGCTGCACTCCTAATAGTCTCTGCTGGTTCAGGATCTCCCACCGACTCAAAGAAGCCGTGAAATTTCCTGACAAGAGCAGAACCGGCTGAGATCCGCAGCTTATGTAAATGAACAAAGCTTCCCAGAAATCAATGAAACTCCATTTATTCATCTATCCCAAATGAATCCATCCCGTAAAGCAATTGCTCACCAAGTACAAAAGCCAACAACACAAAGCTGATCATCACACGCAGCAGCCCCGCTAAGCCCTCCCGCGCTGTAATTTCGGTCGCTTATTTTAACCCAGATTTGTTTTGGTTAAATCCCCCGTCAGCAATAGGGACAGGACAGAGAAACAAGCAGAATGTGTGGGGCAAAGTTCAGCAGTTTACAGTTTGTTTAAATTTTCGCAACCTAATGTCCAGGCCAACTAATTATTGAGTAACAGCAACGTGAGAGCAGCTGCTCTGCAGGCAACAAAGCCCCCACCTTCCTCTACAAGTTTGCCTGCAGGTCAGAGATGCCACAGAACTAAATATCCCAGCAAGAACTGCATTGTGCTGGGTGACAAAATGGCATTTGACAGCAAATTACTTCTCACTTATAAGAGCACACCCATGACAGGTCAACATTACGTTGCAAAAAAAATAGAAAGTATATTCTTCTACCACTTCCACTCTGCCACAAGGGTCTCTTTGAGAGCAGCTGATGGGTTCAAGAAAGATGTAAAGAAATTGCTGGACAAGGTACAAGCTGCCAATGTGAGAATCACATTGTAAAAATTTTTCCCATTGCCTGGGAAAAACACTGGTACTGCCCGAGGGAAAAGGCAGAATCTGTAGAGTTTTGCTTTGCCCATTGTTTCTGAGCTGGGTAACGCTAACCTGAACAAACTGGGCCAGCTGGGAGAGAGTTTAGCAATGCTGTGCCCTGAGAGCACAGCCCTCAGGCTCATCACATAAAAACACAAAAAGCACGATGGATAATTACAGCTGAAAATTGCAATCATGCCCCTGTCCCCATTTTGCTCTAGTTTCCTGGCCCCAGGAACCAGCTCATGAATCCACTTCACCAAACTCACCAGTTTGCTCCCCAAATTGTGTCCCTGCACTGTGAGAACTGTAACTGTTCCCAGAGCTCTGCACACCCCTCCCAGCACAGCATGCCTGGGAAAGCACAGCCCTGCTCTGCTCACCTGAGCACACACTGACCAGCCTTGAGTAACAAGCCACCTAAACTTAGATTTGCTCAGCTGTAATTTGTTCTGGCTGCTCCCACAGCACAAATCAGCCATAACTCTATGTATGGACAGAACGAGACATGATAAAGTTCAGATTTGAACTCTGATTTGCCTTTAAAGAACTGGCTGACAGCTCTCCCCCTAAACCATGGGCTCCTACAAATCACAACTCAAGCAAGGGCAATTTTAATATCTTCTTTTTAATGCAACACTGGGGTGTATTTTCAAAAACCCCCAGGTTTGACAGGACTACCAGCTTCAGCGATTGCTCCTCCTCCCACAGGATCCCCCCTTTTCTGCCCTTGCACACTTGTTTAAGTGGTCACATGGAGCATCAGGTCAGGAAAATTAAAATAACCCCGATTTGTTTGGTCAGCAGCTGCCTAAACATTCAACTCCAGCAGTTAATGCCAGATGTTATATTAACATCAGTGTCAAATTTCTAGCCACAGCCACAGAAACACCAAAAAGGTAAAAATGCCAAATTAAAACCCAACCCCGAGAACATACTGCACTACATAGCCAGGTTAATTAGCTCCTGGCCCTCTCCTACCGACATTCCTTGCATTCCATGCAAATATTTGTCCCAGATCTTGCCACCTGAAGAGCCCCATGGGCAAGCAAAGTAGGTTGGGTCAATAATATCTCATGTAATAATCTCTTCAAAACAAGGACTTTTTCTTCTCATCTGTAAAGCACCTGCCATGCACGTGACGATAAAAACAAGCCACTGCTTTACTAACTCTTTCATTCATGCAATATCCTGATTCATGGAACAGGCAAGAACCAGCACATCTGCAGGATATTAAAGGCCTTTTTTTTCCCCCCTCCAGCTTTTCTGGTTACTCTAGTTGCCTGGACACTGTAAGTGGTGTGCTAAGTAGTCTGAAAGATTATCTAGTGTCCTTTGGCTCCCGAGTGCCAAAGCTTTCCCCTGTGAAGCTGTCCCGTGCAGAATTCCAGCAGATTCAACAAGCCTCTCCTGCTTGCAGGATCTGCCTGGAACCACTTATAACAAACATCCCCACAGAAATGCTGTCAAACACTGTGGTTTCCCCTTTTCCAAACAACAGAAAAATCCTGCTAAAATACAACACTGAGATATATCCCAGTTCCCACTCCTCTCCATTTACATTCCACTCTGAGCAACCACCTTTGTAGACAAGCCCTGTAAATCACAGACACTAAAAACCCAATCCAGCTCCTTGACAAATTCAAGAGTAACTCAATCTTCCAGCTAGGAAATAAAGCATTATGCTCCCACATTGCTGGGAGAACAGATGAGGCCTTAAAAAACAAATAACAACCCATTATTTCCCTTCCTATCCCTCTGATACAACCGACAAAACAGTAACAACAGGCTACTGTACCCTCTTTACCACCACACACACCGAGCAGGGCTCATCCCTTGCAAACCCCTTAGAGAGAGGCCTTTGAACGAGGAATCCGTATGTTATTCTGGTTTTTTATGAACTCCACCACCCTGGCAGGAATCAGCAGCTCTCTCCACAGACAGAAACGGTGATGGCACTTGGCTTGCAGGGTTTGCACCCCAGCGCCCAGTTCTACCCACAGACCCCAGGGTGGTTGGTCCAAGGCTTTAGAAGGTAAATATTTAGACAGAAACGGTTCTGGAGGAGTCTTTAAAAGGGAAAGCTTACTCGCCTTGCTGGTGAATCTACAATGATGTACGTATATATAGATATAGATATAAAAATATATTCCCATCTGCTTTAACACTCTTGATGCCGCCTCCCTCGCCCTGCCCGGGGTGCAAGTCCCAGCCTTGCGCTGAAACCCCTCCGGAGGGAACCCTCACCCGGCCACAGCCCCACGGCCTCGCCCGTGTTCCTCTGAGGCAAAGGAGCCCCAGCCAGAGGGTTATTCTTAAAAATAAATCAATAGACTGAGGCAGGACACCCCCAACCCCACCCGCGGCTCCGGCCTCCATAAGCCGGGGAGCCCCCCCAGGCCGAGCCCGCGCTGAGGGGCCGCGCTCCGGAGCCCCCCGCGCCCCCC
>VXBB01012743.1:23032-51848 GCA_013399915.1 Illadopsis cleaveri
TTTGGGATGAAGCACTGGCTCGTGTGGCAGCCCATCCTCACCCTGTCCTTCTGCCTCTTCCTCGTTCTCTTGGAGCTGAACAGCTCTTTCCCCCTTCCCTCCCTGGAGGGTTTCTGGGCTGAGACTTCCACACAGCTGCAGATCTGCCTGCACCAGTTCCAGTGCCTGAGACTTAACTGGGAAGAGCCCACACAAGTCTGTGCTGCCCACAGGCGTTTCTGCTGGGGAAGGACTCTCACTGTGCACTGCAGCAGCCCCCATTTCTTCTCCTTCTGGTTTATCCAGAGGTTTATCTTCTACCTCTGGTTTATCCTTCTCCGGTTGCACACCTGGATCCACACTCTCTCCCTGCTGTGTCCCTGGGGATCCAGCCTCATTGCAGACCTGCAGATCTGCCTCCACCTCTGCCAGCAGCTCCATGTTGCTGCTGCTCTGGGCCTGCATCAGTTCCACATCTGTTCCCACTCCCCCTTGGCTGTGGGTGGGTGGCACAGCCACTGCCAGCAGCTCCAGAGCACCCACGCTCCCTCTCCACCCTATACCTCCCCTGGCACACTCACCCTGCAGCTGCTGCTCTGCCTCCCTGGGCTCTGCTTCCTCCACCTCCTCTTCCTCGCCCCCGGCTCTGCTGCTCCCTGCACGCTCAGCTCGGGCTGGCAGCACCTCCAGCACTTGGGAGTCCGTGGTCTCTCCCTGGGGCTGCACCTCTGTCCTGGCACCCTCCTCATCCAGCGTTCCTGGGCCAGGAGCCACTGTCACCACAGGGACATCACCCCCATGGGCTGCTTCCACTTGTGCCTCACTCCAGGATGGTGCCTCTGGCTCCAGGTGCTCTCCCAGCTCAGTTTCCAGTTCCCCAGGGAGCCCCGATGCTGGGTCAGCCCATTCCTGCAGTGCCGTGCCTGGGGCCTGCTCACATTCACCCAGTGTCCTGCCTGCCTGCTGCTCATCCATGCCAAGGCACTGTCCCACTGCTATGCCTTCCTGCCCAGTCTCTGGTGGCCCCCAACCTGCCTCCAAATCTTCTCTCTGGCTGATCTCCACTCCCTCAGCTTCTCCCAGGGGCTGTGGTTTTGCCCAAGCTTTTTTTTCCTTCAGCCACTGTGCTCCCTCCACCTCCACCAGCACCTGCTCTCCTGCCTCCATGCTCTCTCCCAGGTGCTCAGCCACATTTAGCACCATCTCCTCCACACCAGCAGCCTTTCCTTGCAGGAATAACATCCTCTGTGCCTCCTCTGGGCTGTCTCCCTGCTCTGCCCCTGGCTCCTGAGCCGTGCAGTGCCCGGCTCCTGTGGACGCACCAGCCTGTGTCACATCCGGAGCACGAAGCTCAGCTGTGGCTGGTCCCTCTTGCAGGTCTCCTTCCAGCAGCTCATGATGGACGTGGCCAGGGAGGGTCTCCTGCAGGACCCCAGGGGTTGTTTCATAGGCTGTGGCTGCCTTTGGCCCTGTTTGAGGCTCAGCATTGTCCCAGGGAGTGTCTGCCATGGCAGGGGGTGCACCCATTGCCTGTGCCTTCAGATGTTTGCTCAGAGCTGCTATTGCATCATTCATCTCTCTTAGCAAAGAGCTTTGGTCAGAGACACCTTCCTCTTTCAGAGATTCTGGGAAGGGGTCCTCTTCTGCAGAGCTTGCTTTCCGTGGGGGTCCTGAAATGTTTATTTCTGCTGGCAGCATTTCCCAAACCCTGGAAACGGCAGAAAATGGGGCAATTAACCAGCTCCTAGGTCAGGCTCCAGCTCCCTCCCATCCCCAGTCAGTCCCAGAGGGTCTCTGAACTACAGCCTCACCCCATCCCTCTCCAAACCTGATTTTATTTCCCCTCTGGGTGCACTTGGACTTCACACAGGCAGCAATGGGGGCAGGGGAAAGGGGGAAGCACATGCAGGCAGACCCAGGCCTGCATCCTGGCCTCTTCCCAGTACCCATATTGACATTATCAGACAGGAAAAGACAACTCTCAGCCAGGTAGAGCAAGTTCCTGAGCCAAGGGAATGATGAGCTGGGTTACGAGGTGTGAGCTCCAGGGTGAGAGATGAGTGGGTGGGAGAGGAGTGCTAAAAGGACAAAATATCATTGTTTGCCTGGGGAGGGAGGGCTCAGCCCCAGCTCCCAGGGGCACACACGGGAGCAGCAGGACCCCTTACACTTGGTGGGTGCCCTTGGCTTTGCTCTCGCCGCTCTGGGATCCCAGCCTGATCCGCATCTCCGAGCGGAACTTCTCGCTCTTCCCAGGACTCAGCTGCAGGAAACAGGGTGGGAAGAGGAGAGAGAAAAACGCTTGGTGAGGGAGAATATCCACTTGAAAGCATGTGGAGTTCTCTGGCAGGTATCCAGCTGTACCCACCCAAAATCTTGGGGGTACCAGAAATGAGGTGCTGCAACCCTCTCCTTCCCAAACATCTGCACCAGCCCTGTTTGAGAGAGCTTTTAGGGGAGGCAGTGCTGCAGGAGCACCCTGTGCTCTTGAGCTCCTCTGCAGTCCCAAACAGAACAGCACAAGTCCCTGGAGCCCCTGTCCTGTCCCCAAACACCCAGCTGAAGTACCTGTGGGGACATTGGCACCTCGATGGGTAACTCTGCCACCACTCTGTCCCTGCAAACACAGAGCACAAGGGTCAAAATGTGAACTCCATCCTCTTCACCACATCCACCCCTGCACCAGGCCTGTCAGGGCAGTGATAGAGCAGGTCAGCAAAACCCAGTCCTTGTTTCAGTCCTATTGAGCCCTCCTGGGTGAAGGACACCCCCACCTCTCTGGCACTGCCCTGCAGGGGCACATTCAGTGCACGGTGCTGATAGTCCTGCTTTTTCCTCCAATGCTTTGCACACCAAGCCATGATTAACCTGCACCATGGGTAGCACTGAAGCCCCGTGGTGGCTGAGGCCCATCCAGGAGGAAATGACCTGTGCGGGGACACACGAGTGACACACGGTCACCCAGCTGCTCACCCGGGCTCCACCGTGTGCTCCCAAACCACTGTGGCCCTCCTCATGGTCCTTAGGCGGCCCTGGGTCTGCTGCAGCTGCTGGTGCAGGTGCTGCAGGTGATGCTGCAGTGCCCTGTTGCTCTCCTGCAGCTGCTGGTTTTCCGTGCTGGTGACTTGCTGGGAGCTCTGGAGGCTGTGGCAGCGCCGCTCCAGCTGTGGGATGGCAACCAGGACACTGACAGCCCGCCAAAATCCCCCCAAACTATAATCCAGAACCACCTGCTCTAGACCCGGGGCTGAATTACAACCCCCTCCCCACGAGGGTGGTGGGTGGGAAACTCAATTTGTGTCCTCTGGGGATGGAGGGGAGTGTGGGGATGGGGGTGGCAAATGAGGGATAGAGGGTCCTGTGTGACAACCTGCAGCAAGAGCTGGTGGGACAGAGCAGGATCAGCTGTGCAGCCCTGTGGGGTTGTCACAGCACAGCCCAGAGACCCCTGACACACAAATGGGGGTTGGGTCCAGCCCACCTCCATCTGTGCCGTGACCAAGCGCTGCACCTCCCTCTCGCTGGCATCCAGCACTCGCTGCAGCTCCTCGTCCTGCTGGTGGCTCCGGGACATGCTCTGGGGGGGCACAGGGACACCCACTCATCCACCGGCAGCTGCCGAGGGGGTTTGGGGTGCTGGGTCCTCCCGGCACGGACAGCAAGGGGACAGGAGCAGCAAGGGGACAGGAGCAGCCAGGGACTCACCTGCTGCTGCAGCCGCAGCTGCTCCTGCTGGATCTGCTGCTCCAGGACCTCGCAGAGCTGCTGCACGTCCTTGTCGTGCTCGGCCACACGCCTGCGGCGACAGCAGGGCCGGGGAGGGCTGTGTGACCCCGCTAGAGGGGGTGCGGGCCCCTGGGACCCCGCACTGCCCCCGAGAGCCTCGGGATGTGGCTGGGTTTGCCCCGAGGGTGTCACTCAGCACGGATGTGGCCGGCAGTCCGAGTCCGGCCCTTTCGCCATCCCATCCATGACTGTAGAGGGAGCCCGACCCCAAACATTAGCAAAGCCTCTGCTCCGGCCGCTGGTGGATGTGCTGAAAGCGCCTAGGTTTCTCCGCACGGCTGGGGTGGCCCTGCAGGGCCCCATCCCTGTCCCCATCCCTGTCCCCATCCCTCCAGTCCTATCCCGGTGCACTGTCCTGGGGTGACTCACTTGTTCAGAGTCAGCTCCAAAGCCTCCTTCTCGCTCCTGGCTTCTTGGATGCGGTGCCTCATCTTGGCCAGGAAGTCCTCCAGGTTGTCCAGCAGCTGGGGCTCATCCTGCCGGAGCTTCACCCAGAGCTGCCAGATCTCCTGTCTGCAGGGACAGGGGTGTTTCGGGGTGAGCATCCCCCCAGAACCCCCAAAGCCAGGCCAGCTGAGTCATTTAACTCACACTTTTTGAGGTGAGTGAGGACGGATGAGCGCCGGGGTCACTGTGACCCTGCTCCTGTGCTCAGGCCACGGCATCTCTGGGCTCCCTGCCCGTGTGGGGATCTCCTGCCCCAAGCATTTCCCCCTCTACCCATCTTGCAGAACACCCATGGGTGCCAGCCAGGGCACTTACTCTTCAGAGAGGTTGTCTGTGCCCAGCTGCTCCATAAAGGCAGCGAAGTGCCTGCGCTCCTCGCTGTCCCCCGCTGGCAGCGCCGGGGCGGGCAGCACCAGCCGCACCCTCCGGGACGCCGTCTTCCTCCGCCGGTGCTCCCTGGCAGCTTTTTGGGAGCTCAGGAACTGCCCTGCTGACAGATATCCGAAATCCTCAGTGCCCAGGCAGGGCAGCAGCAAAGCCCAAACACCAGCGCTTCCCCCTGCACAGCTTCAACAAAGCAGTTCAGCACAACAGGACCCAGCGCCAGGTGAGCCAAGGGCTGAGAGCTGCTCGTGGAGACGATTCATCCTGTGCCACGCAGCAAAGGCAGCGTTTCACCTCCCCCAGGACAGCCCCGGGGCTGTGTCCAGGATCAGCCCGGGCTGCACTTACGGAGCCCAGCCGTGAACTCCTCTGTGCCCAAGCGCCCGGTGCCAGCAGCATCCAGCCCATCGAACACAAGCTCCAGCTCCTCCGTGCTGCACGGCAAACCTTCCTCCTGCAATCTCTAAAACCAAAGCAAATCAGGGTAAAAACCCACTCATCACACCGTCCCCAGTCACCCCAGCAGTGCCGGACCCCAGGTCACAGCCCCGTCCTCACCTGCATGTCCGAGCGGGTGACAACTCCTGCCTGCTCCATGTCCCTGGCACTGAGGAGCTGCTGCACCCTCTGCACTATTTCAGATGCCCACGGTGGCTCCTCATCGGGGCCGGGTGCTGGTGCTGGGGCCTCCCCGGAGCCCTCCCGGAGCTGTTTGCGCCGGCTGGAGCCCAAACGCCGGCCCTTGGCGGCTGCCCGGCGCTCGGACATGGCCCCGGCCTGGCTGGACACCTCTGCTCCAGCCTGGGGGGAGACAGAGAACAGGGACGAGCTGGAAATTCACTTTGCTGCTGTCAAGGGCCCAATTGCTGAGGAGGGTTTGGCAATAGGAAGGGAAGCTCTTATCCCTGATTGCACAGTGCAAATGGAGCCTGGATCTGCAGCAGCAACAGCTGCTCCTACCAGCCATCCTGGGGTTCCCATCTATCCCAGGGGTTCCCAGCCCAGCTCCCAGCTGCTCAACAGCTTCTCCTGCCACCAGCCAAGCACCCATCCCAAATGCTCTTCCCCGCCTGTGGAGGGTGCACAGGGAACCAGCAAGGGCCACCCAGGGGGTGGCACAGGCAGGAGGGGACACCAGCAAAGGACCAGCCAAGTTGATGCTGGAGGTCTGAGCAAGATGTGCTGCTTCCACCTGCCTGCTCAGAGCTCAGTAACACGTTTTAAAATTCCTCCCCCAGTTTTCACAGCTGTGAGTCACCTCCGGGCAGAGGTCATGAGCCCTCAGGATGTTTCCATCACGCTGCTGCTCCCCCAGGCTTGTGGGGCCTGAGCTGGGGACCCCCAGTGGCCTGTCCCCAGCCTGGGTGGGTGGCTGTGTCACCAACAGCCACCATGCCATACCCAAGGGAGGCTGTTCTTTGTGTGGCAAAGCTGAAACCCCGAGGGAAGGAAACCACAGTCGTGGTGAGCAGTGACGCAGAGCCGGGGCCATGCTGAGCCCAGCTCTCCTCTCCCAGCCTGGGGAGCTCCTCCAGCTCTCTGCCCCCTTCCTTCTGCCAGGAGAAACAGATCCTGCTAAATCCCTGAAATGGGAACAGGACCCAAAACCAGCCCCAACCCCTTAAAGCAAAGAGGGTCTTGTGGAGTTGCTGGAGTCCCACAGGACCAGAAACATCTTTATGATGGTGCTGGCCTCTAAGAAAGCAGAAGTGGGAGCTCTCGAGGGCAGGGGGATTGTTTAAGGCATGGAGAAGCCCCTGGTTACCTGTCCCAGCCCCAGGGCAGGTGAGCTGAACCCACAGCATGATGGAGGCACTGAACAAGCTGGGGGATGGGGATGGGGATGGGGATGGGGATGGGGATGGGGATGGGGATGGCATGGCATGGCATGGGAATTGTGCCCCCCAGCCAAGCAGGGCCCCCCATGGCATCACCAGCTCCCAGTGTCCTGCCTCCCCCCACGGCACTCTATGCTGCTCCCAGCCCTCAGAAAGGGGCCCCCAGCCATTCCAGGGGCTCCCAGCCATCCTGGGGCTCCCAGCCCAGCTCCCAGCTGCTCAACAGCTTCTCCTGCCACCAGCCAAGCACCCATCCCAAATGCTCTTCCCCGGCTGTGGAGGGTGCACAGGGCACCAGCAAGGGCCACCCAGGGGGTGGCACAGGCAGGAGGTGACACCAGCAAAGGACCAGCCAAGTTGATGCTGGAGGTCTGAGCAAGATGTGCTGCTTCCACCTGCCTGCTCAGAGCTCAGTAACACGTTTTAAAATTCCTCCCCCAGTTTTCACAGCTGTGAGTCACCTCCGGGCAGAGGTCATGAGCCCTCAGGATGTTTCCATCACGCTGCTGCTCCCCCAGGCTTGTGGGGCCTGAGCTGGGGACCCCCAGTGGCCTGTCCCCAGCCTGGGTGGGTGGCTGTGTCACCAACAGCCACCATGCCATCCCCAAGGGAGGCTGTTCTTTGTGTGGCAAAGCTGAAACCCCGAGGGAAGGAAACCACAGTCGTGGGGAGCAGTGACGCAGAGCCGGGGCCATGCTGAGCCCAGCTCTCCTCTCCCAGCCTGGGGAGCTCCTCCAGCTCTCTGCCCCCTTCCTTCTGCCAGGAGAAACAGATCCTGCTAAATCCCAGAAATGGGAACAGGACCCAAAACCAGCCCCAACCCCTTAAAGCAAAGAGGGTCTTGTGGAGTTGCTGGAGTCCCACAGGACCAGAAACATCTTTATGATGGTGCTGGCCTCTAAGAAAGCAGAAGTGGGAGCTCTCGAGGGCAGGGGGATTGTTTAAGGCATGGAGAAGCCCCTGGTTACCTGTCCCAGCCCCAGGGCAGGTGAGCTGAACCCACAGCATGATGGAGGCACTGAACAAGCAGGAGGATGGGATGGGATGGAATGGGATGNGTTTCTCAAGGTGATGCTCGAGCCATCCCCAGAGCAGCAGGACTTACCCTCCCCACGTGCCAAGAGGGACTCTCAGTGCTGGGGCACACGAGGGGCTCCCCAGCTCAGAGGGGACGCTGGTCCCACCCCGAGGGCACCCGAGCCGCCCCGTGCCCCGCTCTCATCTCTCTTACTCAAGGCACTTTCCGTTCTGACACTCAACTGCCGGTGCTCACACATTTCCTGTTTGCTGCGTTGCAGGCGCGGTGTGGGAAGGACCCAGCCAGAAGCCCCAAAGCCCCAGACCCCGGGGCAGCTCTGCAGAGGCACTGTGGGTGCCCTTGGAAGTGCAGCAAAGTCCCCATCCTGTCCCGGTCTGCAATGGGCTGGGGCTGGGGAGGGTTTGGTGTGGGGGGAAGAACAGCAGACAAACAGCAAATGTTATTTTAGAACTCCAAATAACCCAAAATACAAGATTATCTATAACCCCCAGATTGTAACATCCTATCAAAGACAGAACAACATGAAAATCCTCCCTGTGGAGGCTCTTTGGCCCCAGAATTTGAAGATGTCCCCCCTGTGCTGTTCTCTGATGGGTTTTTTTAAGGCTCCTGCCTGAATGATAAACTTGGCTTTAAACCCAGCACTAAACCCGCTGGCTGCCCATGGGCTACAAGCACTCTGCTTCATGAGGGGACGGGGGGATCAGATGGACCACAGGCATTTTTCCTGCTCTTTAACTGCAAAATGTGAAGAAAACTCAGGCAGAAGGAAACTCTGTTATCTCTAGAGCATAACTGGAACAAGCATCCCCTGGCTTACAGCAGATCTGAGCCCAGGCTCCCTGAGCAGGAGCTGTGGGGTGGAAGCTGATGCCCCAACTCTCTCTGACCATCTAAACTGGTGAAATCCCTCACTGGGAACCACTCACACCCTGTGCATTTGCTGATTAACCTAAGGAAACAGCAGCCAGCTCAGGTCCATCCACTCCATCAGGGCATTTGTGGGCCAACTGAAAGCTCAGCTGGTTCTTCTCCACACTCTGGGCAAAGCTGGCGCTGCTCACCCCAAACTGAGGCCTCCCCTCGCCCAGGCTGGGGGGCTCAGGGTGTCCCCTCCCCTGCAGCCTCTGCAATGTTTGTTGCTGCTTAGACAAGGCTGGATTTTGGCTTTGCTTTCCCCAAGGATTTGAGGAGAAAATTTTCCCTTTTGAAGGGAAAATCCTAAATATCCCTGGGAGAGCTTGATTTGTGCCCCCTGCCCAGCAAGACTCTGGCATGGTGCTTCCAGTGGCAGAGCCGTGCTCAGCACAGGATCAGCACAGGAGGGCAGAGCCCAGGAGGGAGGGCATGACCCAGGTATGATCCAACCCCGATGAGATGCTGGAAGGTGTCAGTGAAAGGGGATTGAATGTGGATAAGAGAAGGGAAGCACCGACCCTCCCCCTGTGGGGGTTTGACCCTCAGCATCCCTGCCCTGTGCCAAGGCCAGCCTGGGGTGGGAGCAGCAAAACACAGCCTGGGTTGAAAGTGGGAGGTTTCCATCCCTTCCCCAGCTGCAGGGAGCCCATCACTGTTTTGTGCCCCAAGGCTGGGGGGATCTCCTGCCCCAAGGAGTGTCCCAGGGACTCACAGCTCAAGCCCTGGACCAGCTCCCTCTGGCACAGCAGAGCCAGAGCCTGCCTCTCCCCAGAGCCACAAACATGGACAAGGAGGTTTCACTGATTCATTTCTCATTTCCTTCATTGCTACTGCTCCTGGTCAATGGGAGGTGACAGCAGAGGGGAGCTGCTGGCAGCAGCCAGGGGGGTTTGGAAGCACTGACGTAAGGGGAAAGATTACAGGGGCTAAAGCTGTAGGGTTTGAATCAGCAGCAGCTCAAAGACTGAGTGTGTGTCAAGGCCTGCACAGATGTCACCCCACACTCCAGGGACAGGCAGATGCTTTAGGCATCCTCAGCTGATCAATGACACCAGGTTGTTCATTGCCGTTAACTTTCTTTCATCTGGGTCCTCCACAAATCAGGTGATTTCTCACATTAACCAGAACCTGAGTCTGCATCCAAGCCTTGCTCAGTCCTCCTAGGAAGCAGCCAGTGGTAGAGACATCCCTGACTCCCAGGGGATCCCAGTCCCACCCAGGAAATGCCACTGCACATTTCCACCAGCAGTGCCACCACATGCTCTTGTGTCCCCATCCCACAGTGTGGGTCACCCCTGTGGGCTTGGACCCCCCTTTGAGGAGCAGCTTGCCCATGGCTAATGGCCACTTGTACCACAGGACAGGGTGCTGAGGGTTAGGGGGAACAGGGTCACAGTGGGGAAGGGGCAATTTTGGGGGCAACAGATAAGCTACTGTCATATAGGGGTCCTCCAGGGACATCCCACACAGGTGGCACTGGCTTCTGCTGGGGACATGGTGGCAGCACCAGACCACTGTCCCCAGGGAATGGGGACAAGCACAGAGGTTGTGGCAAAGCTTTGTCTCTCTTAGCCCTCACAAAGGCAGACCCAGCTCAGGGCTGCATCCCCAGAGGGATCCCCAGCCCTTGGAACACCCTCCTCCCCCGGCCCTGCTCCAAATCACCCACATTAACCCAGAATTCCTTTGCACAGGTGTTTATTCAGAGTTAACATTTAGAGACAAACAGGTATTTCCTCTTTCCCCACATACACTTTATAGCATTATTTTAAATATAAATAAATATTTAGTGCTGGGAGCTTGGCAGCTTCACCGACAGCAAAGTGCATCGTGGTGCAAGGTGGGAGATCAGCCCTGTCCCTTTCCTCCCTGGGACCATCTTGCACCTGTTTCCTGGGTCCAAATCCAGCAGAGCAGGAGACAAACCCCATGAAAGTGCCGAGACCTGACAGTGTCGAGTCCCTCAGGGACTCATCCTTCAGTGCTGGAACTGAGCAGCCTCTGCTCCAGGCCATCCCTTGGTCCCAGAGCAGAGCCAGATGAGGGTCCTCTCCCTGCCAGCCCCAAAAGAGAAAAAAGTCCAGGAAAACAAGCTACAATTCCTTATTTCAGCATCATCCCTGCTGGTGAGCAGGACTTCTTCCTAGAGGAGCCCAACAGAGCCAGAGCAGGGGTTCCCCAGCCTGGTGTCAGCATTGAGGGAAGCAGGGACATGGGCACAGCACCACTAACAAGCCAACAACAAGGTGACAAAGTGAGATTTGGGGCCAGCAGAGTGCAGGGGATCCCAAAGCCTCCCAGGGGCAGTGTTGGTCCCCTGGTGACTGTTCCCAGTGAGTCACCCCGAGGAAAGGCTGTCCAGGGAACATCTTCCTCTCCCCAGAGCTGTGGGAAGGAGCAGCCTCCACATCACTCTGCTCCCACACACGGGCAGAGGGCCACCCCCATGTGCCAGCAGCCAGGGTGTCCCAGGGCTCTGCAGTGCACTCCAGAGACTCTCCTTAAAGATATCTGGTGCCACCAGGTGGTTGGGACACAAGTGTCCCCCAGGAGCGGCCCCTAGGCAGGGGACAGACCACGGCTGGACAGCAGGACAGCACAAGGACGGGGAAGTGAGCCACAGGCACAGGACACTGCTGCAGGCAGGGCAGTGCCTGAGTCCCACCAGGCCCATCTCAGTTCTCCTCCAGCCCTGCTGGGGCTCCTCTCTACATTGCACACAGTGAAGGTCCCTCAGGACCCCAGAGCTACTCATAAATAGGGAACTACAGACTCTACATTGCTTGGTACAGACGAGCACAGGGCAGGGGAGCCACCTTCACCCCGGCCTCGGAGCTGCCCCAGCGAGTCACGGCCGGGGCCGGGCAGGCACGATCCTCCTCTTGGCACTGTAGAAGTCTGAAAGGAAGAAGGAAAGGGTTGGGAAGTGTCTCCAGCCTGCTGGGAGCAGCAGGGCAGGAAGAGGGAGGTGTCCCCAGGGAGGCACCCCAAAACTCAGCCCAGGTGGGTTTCACCCTAAAGCCCCATGCAAAGCTGCTGGAGAGCAGAGCTGGAAGTCTGCATCACCTTTTCTGTTTGTCTCATCTGCAGCTCCACTCCAGGCCCTGACCATGGAGGATAGGAAGAAATTTTTCACTGTGAGGGAAGTGAGACACTGGCACAGGCTGCCCAGGGAGGTTCTGGATGCCCCAACCCTGGAAGTGTTTAAAGCCAGGCTGGATAAAGGCTGTGAGCAACCTGGTCCAGTGGGAGGTGTCCCTGCCCATGGGACCTTAAAGATGATCTTTGAGGTCCATTCCAACTCTTTAATATTCTGTGATTGGGTCAGGCTATTGGAACTGAAGGTGATGAATTTGGGGGCATCTTCAGCTACAAAACCCACAGGCCCAATGCCAGTTCCTTGCACAAACCCCAGCAGCCAAAGGCACCCAGCTGGTGGCCTTTTTCCCTTTGGGAGATGGGCTCTGCTTCCCTAGGAGAGATCCATGGGACCCTCCCCATGCCCAAAAGCCAGGCAGGGCTCTGGCAGCCAAGTCCCCTCTGTCTGTGCCTGCCATGACATCAATGCCACCAAGCCCCCAGGGAGTGACACCAACCCCCAGCGCTCACCTTTCATCGTGGTCTGCCCACGTTTCAAACTCTGTAGGGAACCAGCCTTGTAAACCTTTGAGCTCTGCTGAGACTCCTCGGGGCAAATCCTGCCAACATGGTCCTTGGGGGGGACCCTGTGGGCCAAGGAGCTCCTGCTGTCACTGCTGATGACAGCCCTGACCAGGCTGTGAACCTCCTTGGGCGGCTGCTCAGCCACAAGGATCCTCTCCCACTTGAACGGCCCTTCCACGGGAGTCTCTGTCTCAAAGTTGAAGTTCCAGCGCTGCTGAGCTTCTTCCAGCTGTTGTCTTATCTTGTTCTCAAAGTCCTGCTGGAGCTGCTCGTGGTCCACGGGGCCAAAGAGGTTCCTGCAGGCCTTGCTGCTGCACGGGGTCTGCCCAGCCCTGCTCTGGGACAGAGGCATCGTGGCAGCTGGGGGGAAACCAGAGAGAGTTACAGGGGTTGGGATGACAGGAGCAAACAGAGAGCAGTGCTGGCCACCAGGGCAAAGCACACGGTAGCCAAGGTGGGACAAGCTGGGCTGGGTCTGCACTGAGGCAGCCCAGAGTGGACTGACACCTCTGGACTCTGACTTTGGAGATTTTAGCAGAGCCTTGAGCACGGCTGAGGTCAGACACAGCCCAGTGTGACACAGGATGTGGGGGAAGGTGCAGATGTCAACATTCCCTGTTCCTCCTTCAGCAGGCAAAGCCCTGCCAGGTCAGAGCATCCAGCACCTCCACCCACAACACCCCTTGGGGTGCCAACCTCAGAGCCACACCAGGATGATGCTCCCCTGGTCCCCAGACACTGCCCAACCTGCTCATTCCCACTTCCATGCAGGCAAGGGCAAGTTGGCACACGGGCAGTGAAGCAACAGGATGTTTTTCTGGCCAGTTTCTTCATCCCAAGAACCCAGACCTGGCGGTAAGGAAACCTTGCAAGAACATGCCACAGGCTTGACCACTTTGTTAACCACCCTCCTTATCTGCAAGGAGCTGTTGGGTAACCAGAAACAAGACCTTGTTTGTTTTTTTTCAAATCGGTGCCAAAAGCCTTGACCTTCCCAGTAAGTGACAAAGCCTTTCCATCCGAGCAGTCCTTCCCCTGACACTCACGTGGGGATAATGGACCCCTCACTACAGCCCCACCTATGAGGAACCTCGACATAGAATCAGAACTATTAAGGCTGGAAAACACCTCCAAGATCATCGAGTCCAGCTGATAAGAGTCAGCACTGGCCTGAGATTTGAGTTTTCAGAGCTAAGGCTTGCCCCTGCTGGGACAGCCATACTCATTAAATCAGCGTTAAAAAAGAAGATTCATGGCTCCCCTTTCTCACCTAATCTGGGACTCCCAAAGCCAGGCCACAAAAGATTTTCCCCATCCCCAAACTTCCCCAAGAAATGAGTTCTCAGCCTCGTCAGGGAAGATTTCTCCCCAAATTGAGCACCTGCAGCCTCTCTGGATTTCCTGTGCCACATTGTCTTCCCCACATTCCACCCCCTGAGGTGTGCAAAAAACGACTGGCTGTGGCACTCAGAGCTGTGGTCTAGTTGACAAGGTGAGGATCGGTCAGTGGTTGGACTCGAGGATCTTGGAGGTCTTTTCCAACCTTAAAGATTCAATGATCCCATTACCAGGCACGGCATCAGCACAGCGTGCCAGTGGGCAGCTGGGGAGTGCCCAGCCCAGGGGCTGGGGGGCCACATTCAGTCCCTGGGGCCATCCCTGTGGGTACCCTGTGCTCACACTCAACATCCCCGAGTAAAAATAGAAATCCAGCTTCCTATCTCCGGGCGGTCTGAGCACAGACAAGGGTGACCTCACTGCCAGGCAAGTCCCAGCATGTCCAGGCAAGCCCGGGCAGGTAGCGGGAGAGGGACACGTTCCGTCCCCCTGACCAGACTCCCGCCAGCCCTCCCCGCCTGCGTCACGAGCCGATGTCCCCATCCTCAGGTCACCGACGCGACTCAGGTGCCACCCTGAAGCCTCAAGATAACACCTCGCCCTGACTCACGGCTGCAAGACTGCCAAAGCCACCAACGAGGGAGGGACCAGGGCCGGGTCATCGTCCCCTCCCATGGGGCTGGTGCCGCTTCCAGCGACCTCTGCCCAGCAAGAGCTCCGAGGCTCCTGGGAGCCGGCCGGGAACCCCAAGATTTGGACGAGGAAGCAGCAGGTGCACGGCCACATTAAAACCTCTCCCAGCCGAACTGGGTGATGAGAGCACCCCTGGGGGACACCCAGCGGGGCTCCACAGACACCTGCGATACCCAGGACCAGTCACTCCAGTTTGGGGAAGGCTGGGCGAGCAGGAGGGGCTGGGGGCACCCGCATGCGGGAGCGGCTGGAGCCGCTGATCCCGGGCAGAGAACGCCCGGCTCATGACACCAATGGGCTCGGGGGGGGCTGGCACGGGGGTGGCCGCTCCCCTCTCGGCCCCGGAGGATGCTTGGCGGCGGGACCGCACCCCGCACCGTGCCCGCACCCCGGACCGTGCCCGCACCCCGCACCCCNGGGACCCGGCCCCAGGCGGAGCCGCCCCTGTTACGGCGCTTCCCAGGGAAGCCGGCGCTCGCCCTCCCTCCCTGGCCAGGGAAGGAGCGGAGCCGTCAGACACAGCCATCGCTCGGCCCCGCCCGCACTCACCGCCGTCTCCTCGCGTCTGTCGGTGCCCGGCGCGGCCCCGCCTTTATAACGGAGGGCGGGGCGGGTCCTGGCGTCGCTCGGGATTTCCCTCCCTCCACGCCCCGGAGCGGCCCCCCGGCGGCAGCCGCTCCAGTCCTGCCTGTGCCCACTCATCCCCCGGCCCCTTCCTCTCCCATCCCGGTCCCGGGAATGTGCGCGGGAGACCCGGGCGTGCCAGGACCATGGGCACCGGGACCCCTTCCTAGGGAGGGCGGGTCCTGTAGCAGGGGATGGAGGGACGCCCATCAGGGAATAGGGGAAACCCTTCCTAGGTGAGTGCAGGGATNTGCCGGGGGAGACCCGGGCCAGGACCATGGGCACCGGGACCCCTTCCTAGGGAGGGCGGGTCCTGTAGCAGGGGATGGAGGGACGCCCATCAGGGAATAGGGGAAACCCTTCCTAGGTGAGTGCAGGGATTCGGCACCAGGGAGCAGAGGGAAACCTCAGCCAGGACATACAGGGCCCTCCATCCCGGGAGGTGCAGGGATCACCATCCCATCAGGGAATACAGGGACCCCCGCATGAGGAAATGCAGAGACGCCCTTCCTAGAGGGGTCAGGGGACAGGGAGACGCCCCCCTGAGGGATGCAGGGACCTCCTTGTTAGAGGATGCAAGGAGCCCCCGGCATTGGATACAGGGGTGCCACATTCCAGCCGGGAGATGCAGGAGTTCAGCCTGCCCCGAGGGGGGTCCCGTCCTACCCAGGCTGTCCCACCCACCGCGCCACTGCAGGAAGGAGATTAATGGTTAAGGAAGGGGTGGCTCAGCCCCTCGAGGTGCCAACCTGAAGACCCCACGGTGATGATGCTCCCCTGGCCCCCACGCACTGCCCAACCCATCCCGGGCTGCCCCCGGCCTCTTCAGCTGGACTGTCCATCCCCAGGCCTGGCTCTGCTCCACCAGCTGAACCCCAGCACCCGCTGTGGGTGGAAAAGTGTTTGGAGTAGGATCTGCTGCTCTGCATCCTGCAGATGTCCAGGCAGGGATCAGGAGGAGGAACAAGTCTGTGCATGTCCTGCAAGAACCTGTGGCAAAAGATTTGAGGGGATTTGTGGCTTAGCTGCAAAATGCATCCAAGCCCATAGGCAGGAAAGGTGTGAAGCCAGGGCTGGAGGGCGCCTGCCCTGATCACTGATGGTCCGTGGGTCCATCCCTGCCCTGCAGGGAGAAGGGAGGGAAGGGAAGGGATGCCCTCAGAGCCAGCCCAGCAGGGCACAGGGGCTGTGTCCTGCAGCCCCTCCCAGCCCAGACCTCACGGCTCAGGCACACAGAGACAAACACAACCTGCTCCCGTGGGCAGGGAGGTGACAGCACAATGCCAAGTGACAAAGGCCATGTTAAAGTGATCCCTTGGGAATGCCAGGTCTCCTCGAAAGCCCCTGGAGGCAGCAGGTGCCAGGGTGCTGAGGAGGACCCTTATTGTGCAGACCACTCCTGCTTTTTCCAGCTGGACCAGCAGCTTCCCACTGGCCAGAGCAGCTGGAAAATATGTTTGGGCATGTTTGGCTGGAGGCTGCCACATGCTGCAGGAGGATTTTGCAATCACTTATCTTCATTCTGTGGAGCTGGGCTGTGCCAAGGTGCTGGGATTTGTATCACTGGTGGCTGCTCAGCCCCATGGCTGTCTCTAGACAGGCACAGTGGGATGGACAGGAAAGGTGAAAGGAGGATGGGGAATGGAAAATCATCTTAACTTCATGCTACACACTGCTGAAAATCCACCCTGGAAAGCTGCAGTCTGGACTTAAAGGCTCCAAAATTCATCCTCTCTTTGTTTGTAGTAAGGCAGGGAGAGGAGGGGGCAAGTTGGGACAGGGCAGCTGTCACTGGTTTTTCCATCTGGGAATGATTTCTGCTCCTGGGTGCAAGGAGCAGCCTTCAGAGCCTCACTGCAGAGGTAGCTGTGGCACTGGGTGGTTGTTTATCATTTCTTTGCCAAGCTCCAGCTCTGCTCCAGCTGCAGGTGTGGGTTTGCTCCCTCTGGATGTGAGGGATGCAGTCGGCACCGCCCCAGCCGCAGCACCGTGGGCACAGCCCGGGTCAGTGCAGCTCCAGTGCCGCCTGGGACTCTGCGATGAAGCAGCATTTACCTGAGGATGTTCCCTGCTTAAAACACATCCCTTTTTTTCTATAAAAGGCCCCCTTCCTCCTGCCCCCCTCAGTGCATGGAAGGAAATGGGAACATCAAACCTGCAGCTTTTTGAAGTGGCAGAGGAAGGAGCTTGTGCAACCCTGATTGGCCCCACAGCCACTGATGCAAGAGTGAGGGATTCAAAAAGTGAGCTAACCGACCAGCCTGGCTGCTGGGAGCATCCCAGTTACACCAGGGATACATCCCAGGCCTAAACCAGTGAGAAAATCAATCAGACGTAGATTTTCCCCTTAGGAAAGAAACTCTCTAGTTCTCTCAGCGATTTTTGGCTGGGGTGAGGGTTCACTCCCCACACCCTGAGATGGGGGGAGAGGTATGGGCAGGTTTCTGGCTCTTGCAAACTCCACTCTCGCTTCCCTTCCTCCGGGAGAGGGGAGCTCCAACCCCGCCGACATCGGAGACCTCAGCCAAGTGGGTTGCTGGAAATGGGAAGTGGGGAGAGGGATGGCGTCAGGGTCTGGGTCAGGAAGTCCATGGGCACGTCTGCAGTGGCATTAACTGAGAAAAAAGGGGAGGGGGAGGGGGCGAAGAGTGATTAAGAAGGCGATACAGGAACTTAAGCAGAACATCCCAAAGGTGATTCATGGTGTTTGATCCCACAAGACGGAGGAGAAGAAGGAGGAGGGCAGACACAGGACTAGGGACCAGGATCAGCTGATGGGCTATTTCCTTCTCACCATTTATAGCCATAGTGTGGGATCTGTCACCTCCCCTGTTCCAGGCTCGCCCTCCTCAAGGGTCCCAAACCCCCACCCGAGAGGGGTGTGGTCGTGGGAGAATCCGTGTTTAGAATTTCCTTGAATAACTCGTCCCGATGCCTGGAAGCAAAAGAAATACATTAAACCACTGCATATTTCACAGCCTTCAAAGGAACCTCCTTCCAAACAGCGGCCGCTGCCTCAGGCAGGCAGCCCTCGGGAGCATTTGATTCCCAGGGGATCTCCCCAGGTGGGTCCTGCAGAAGCCGAAGGGAGTGGAAGGCTCTGCAGACACGGAAGCAAACACATTACTCACGGCAGGCAGAGCTGGAGTGTGACTCAGCCCATCCTCGGCACATCCAGGGATCCGTCAGGGAGCGTGCCTGGGCACATCGCTTCTGACTCCGAGTCTCATCCCCGGCCGTGTCCTCCTCTGACTCGGGAAGCAGCACCCCCGCAAAAGCCACGGGGACACGGGTGGGAGTTCCAGCGTGGAGCAGGGAACGGCCTGGGCCGGCTGGAGGAATCAGGGTTGGAATGCTCCAGCCTTGGATAAGATGGAGAACGGGGAAATGTGGCTCCATGGAACTGTGTTTACAGGAATAACACACTGACGTCCACCCCGTGCTCATCAGGACTGTTTTAAATGCACACAAATTCCTGCATGTAGGGATTTCACATGGTTGTGAGATTCAGTGGTCAAAGCTCTAAGTGAAGAGGGTTTTTTGGGGTGGGCAAGTAATATTCCTGTTAGATCAACCAGCATAGAGTGAAAAACGGCAAAGATTTGGGCAGATCACAGAATCACAGAATGTGGAGGTTGGAAGAGACCATCAAGATCATCGAGTCCAACCCAGCCCTGACACCTCAACTAAATCATGGTATCAAGTGCCACATCCAGTCTCTTTTTAAACACATCCAGGGATGGTGACTCCACCACCTCCCCGGGCAGACTATTCCAGTATTTAATCACTCTTTCAGTGAAAAACTTCTTCCTAATATCCAACCTGTATTTCCCTTGATGCAACCTGAGACTGTGTCCTCTCGTTCTGTCAGTTGCTGCCTGGAGAAAGAGACCAACCCCCAGCTGTCTACAACCACCCTTCAGGGAGTTATAGAGAGTGATAAGGTCACCTCTGAGTCTCCTTTTCTCCAGGCTAAGATGAACATCCCTCAGGTCCTTTGGAATGGAGATGGCAGAGATCAGGGCACACTTATTTTTCAAGGTGAGATAAACGTAAACTCTGCAAAAAGGTGAATTTCTACTCAGGGAAACATCCTGAAAACTGAGAGAACTAACACAGGACCTCTGCCCCAGCATGGAAAGTGGAGATGAGCACATGGGGTTGGGGTTCAGTCCTGCAGAACACACCATCCTACACCCCAGATGTCCAGCCAGGGCTGTGTCCCACTCCATGGGGCACAGGGGTGATTTTTTCCCTCCTCAAACAGCTTTTATTTGCCAGAACATCCCAGGCAGGTGGAAATTGCTCATCTCAGGACAACAGATTGCCAGTGACAAAGTCCTGAGTATTCCGACACTAAAAACCCTCTTCAGCAAGATTCAAATCACCAAGTTTTTCTGTGGGGTTTTTTTATTATTATCTCTGCTAAACAAGCTTTTTTCTTTTAAGTGGGAATCGTGAAGGCTCTTAATGAAACCCTCACGCTCCAGCAGAAGTCTAAATGAACCCAGTGTTCGGCTGGAGGGCGTTTATATCCCAGCGAAGCCTGTTTTCCCATCAGCTCTTTGAAGTGCCCAATTAAGTGATTTTATACTAATAGGATTTTCCCAGGAAAGAAAGACAAGAATGACAAAACGCTGAATGCTTGATTAACTCTGCCCCTAAAAGAACTCGGATCGTGTTAATTGACTGTTCCCCTGCCATATCCAGCCCTTGTTTGCCCCATTTATGAAGGCATTTTGATGAGACACCAGACTCAGCAGAGTGGAAATAGAGTCCCACCAAGCACAAATGGGGGATGAGACAGTCCTAAAACAAGGCCTTTGCTTACTGGAAATATTCCTGGATGCGGGAGCCGGGCTATGAATTGGTCGCTTCATTCGGCCCCTCACTCATTTTCATCCAAGATTGTTTTTAGCCCCATTCATAGTCATTAACGTAATTGCTTCACTGACTTTCCATGAGCAGCTTGGAAGCTTTGTGGGGTTTTTTTGCTGGCAGCAAAGGCCTCATTGTTCCAGTACGGCCGGGCGGCTGCAGTACCTGGCTCCAAACCCTGCACCCGGCTGTCCCTTTATTCCCTTGCTGCTCCACCTCATTGCCCACGGCCCCGGAGCGCGGCAGGACGGGGCAGCCGCCCGGAGGGGACACAGACACCCCGCTGGGAACCGGGGCGGGCGGCTCCAGCCTCTTGCAGAGCTTCCTGCAGGCAATCGGCTCCGTCCAAAACGCCCACTGGGGGTTGTTTTGCAGCCAGCAGTTCCCCACGGGCGTCTCAGTGAGGGCAGGGGGAGGAAGAGCAGGACCTTACCCAGCAGGATAAGCAAGTGGAGGGAGTGTGGGGCAGGATTGCTCCTGTCCATGAAGCTCAGGGTGCCCAGCCCTCGATGCAGCCCAGCTCATGGAAGCTGTCAATGGATGAAACTTCTTCCCAATGCACAGCAGGTGTGGCACGATGCTGCTGCTGAAGGATTTGTTGCTCTCCAAGCCATGGGATGGTTTGAAATCCATTGGGAGCTCGATCTGGCCCTTTATAGCCGTGAGAAGAAGGTGAGAATGGCGAGCTCTGACTAAGCACTTGCTCAGGATGTCATCTCTGAAACAACCCTGATCCCATGGGGCACCCTCTGCCTGGAGCACCCAGACACCAGGATGGGCCATCTCCACTCTCAAGTGCTGGGAGTTTGGGGCTGTCCCACACAAACCTGGGCTCTGGGACGTGCATGCTGCCCCGCTTGCCCATCCCAACAGCTGCTGGCTCAGCGTGTGTCACCATCTCCTGGGATCTCCAGTCACACTTTTCGGGAATGCCCCAGTCCAGCACAGGTCGTGATTCACTTTGCCCTTGTGCTGGGGGGCGAGGAGTGGGGCTGGGTGTGGGCAGAGGGAGGGAAGAGGCAGAGCCAGGGGCAGGCAGACCTTGAACATGTCATGAAATGGGATCTGTAGGAGGGCAGGACCAGGACCCAGGCCACAGACAGACAGACACACACAGAGCCCTGCCTTGTGCGGTGACTCGTGCACAGCCCGGAGCAGAGCAGAGGTAATGGGAGGGGACAGCTGAGATGGCAATAAAGGCAGGGGTGATGATATGGCAGCCACCACCTTGACGCCGGGGTAAGGGTCGATTGCACTTTCCCTCCTACATGTCACAGTCAGGCAGAGCAGGATTTCCGGCAGTGGGGATGGAGGAGCAGCTTTCACCCCATGAGCTGGGCCACGGGGATGGACATGCTCCACACACTAGATGGGTTCTGCCCAGTTCCACAGAGATTAAAGTTGGGGAGTTCCAGGTGTCAAAATAAAACCTTTTCTCTTTCAGTTTCAGAAAAAAGAGAAAATTTGCTGGAACTTGGAGCTGTGGTCAGCAGTGCCACAGAGGCTGGGAACAGGATTTAAAATGTTCTGTACAGGATTTAAAATGTTCACCCACCCTGAATGATTTCACACCAGAGCCCTTCCCACCTCTGCACAAACCCCACTTTTGCAGAACACTGATTTATAGATTATCAATTGTAAATCCACCAAGGGAGCAGGAGGGAGACAAAGGGAGAGGGATGTTGTAAATCTGGGAAGTACCCCTGCCCCTGTGCTGGGCACTGCTAAGGCCACACCTTGAGTACTATGTTCAGTTTTGGGCCCCTCACAGCAAGAAAGACATTGAAGGGCTGGAGCATGTCCAGAGAGGGAGATAGAGCTGGGGAATGGGCTGGAGCACCAGGAGCAGCAGAGAGACCTGGGAAGGCTCAGCCTGGAAAAAAAGAGGTTCAGGGGGGACCTTCTGGCTCTGCACAAGTCCCTGACAGGAGGGGGCAGCCAGGAGGGGTTCAGGTTCTGCTGCCAGGGAACAGGGAATGGATGAAATGGCCTCCAGCTGCACCAGAAGAAGTTTAGGTTGGATATTAGCAAAAATTCCTTCACCAGAAGGTTTGTCAAGCACAGGCTGTCCAGGGTAGTGGCAGAGTCACCATCCCTGCAAGTATTTTAAAAAAAGTATGGATGTGGCACCTAGGGACATGGGTTAGTGTTGGACCAGGCAGTGCCTGGGGAAACAGTTGGATTCTATGATCTCAGAGGGCTTTTCCAACCTGAATGATTTCATGATTCTATGAAACAAGAAATCATGAAAATATCTATAGACCAAAAAGTACCCCACGGGTCCCTGTCAAACATTCCCTGCACAGGGGAACTCCTGACTCCAAATCTGGCAGAGTTTCACACACGAGTTCCTGAGCGGCACGTGTCAGCCAGGCAGCTGCAAGGACAACTTGGCAGGAGTGGCGCCAACCACACCTGGAGCTTATCTCCCCAGCTGGGGCAACCTCCTCCCACAAAGTTTATAGTACAAGTGCATGAAAAGCTGATCAATTCAGCACCAGGAAGAGCAGCACCCAGTGCAGGAGGTGTAATAGCACCAGTGTTGGGCAGAAATCCTTCTCTGCAATGAGACTGAGGCCGCAAACCAAGAGCAGCTGTGGCTGCTCCAGCCTTGGAAGTGTCCAAGGCCAGGCTGGATGGGGTTTGGAGCAACCTGGGATAGTGGAAGGTGTTCGTGCCCATGGCAGGGGGTGGAACTAAATGAGTTTTAAGCTCTCTCCAAACCCCAACCAGTCTGGGATTCTGTGAAACACTGACTGCAAACACTTTGTATCAAATGCTGACAGCAAACCCTCCTTCAGCAGGGAGGGCTGGGACAGCGCCGGGGCTTCCTGCTGAATATTTTTGAATATTCATGTTCTAATATTTGTGTTCTAAGCAGCCTCTGCCCATGAGGAGATAATGCCTCTCTCACAGCTGGCAGGGGTGATCTTCCCAAGTGACAGCCTGGGTGACACAGTGCCCCACCCTGACACCACTGCTGCACCCCGATAGCGCGGTCCCGACAGCGCTGGGGCTGCCCAGGCCTGTCACACACCTCGGGGTGTTTTGGGGCTGGCATCAGGCAGTGGCACATCACAACCTCTGTGTTATCCAGCAAAATGCCCAAGAACAACAGTGTGACTGTAGCAGGAGGAATCTCCTCAGAGTCAGGGAGGTTGTGGAGTGACACTGCTGGACACGGTGAGAGGATCCAGATGGGAAGGACGAACACTTCCCATTCCCGACTGGGATCACTCCCACAGAAAATCTGACGGCTAAAATGACTTACAGTACCAAGCAGAAACACCACCCGAATCAATGTGAAGATCTGTTCAACTCCAAATTATGTCAGCCACTAAATTATTAAATAATTGCCAAATGAATCACTTGGGAACGAACATAGTGTTCTTCTTGCATGTCTATTTTATATTTGTCTGGATCCCATGTTTATTTTAGTCCCCAGCCGTGTTTGTTTGAAAGGCATTAACAGAGGAACTCATGGCTGTGCCCCAGTGAAACTGCAGAAACGAAAGAACAACCCCAGACAGTGACGGTGTTTCGAGGAAGCCACAACACTTCTCATGTGAGAGCCTGGAGTAAGGCCTCAGCTCTGGCAAACCCCTGACTGGCCAACTGCAAAGCCTGGCCAAGCAAAAATTGGCTTTATTCTGCCTTTTTCTGGCAGGTTGAGGTGTGAAGCTGGAGGCAGCTGCATTCCAGCAGCAGGGCAGTGGGGACCCGCCTCTTTACAGCAGGTCCTGGCACTGTGCCATCGCCCCATGCAGGAGCTGAGGTCCAACCGGAGCAACTGGAATTGCACTCCTGCCCTTCAGCCTTTTGTTTGCAAAAGGGGTTGATGCTCCAGTTTTTTCACCTTTTTTTTTTTTCTTTTCCAGCCAAGAGACTCTGCACTACAACAGCACCAGAGCAGGTTGATCTCAGGTGGGGACTGCAGCTCAGGTTTTGGCTATTTCTGGGGCATGATTTGAACATGGGTACAGGGACAGGGATTAAATCCAGCAGAAATAAGTTCGTCCAGCATTCAGCCACTTTGAGGATCTGTGTATCAGGAGACATTGAGGCAGCTCACAGTGATGAGATCATGGCAAATGAAAGTAAAACTGGAAACTGAAAAGAGGTGATAACAGCAGTAAGAAGCTTCAGAAGTGCTTGGGCACTGCTGGGGGTATGGTTGGACTCAGTGTTAGAGGACTTTTCCACCCTTAGTGATTCCATGAGTCTATTAAGAAACACAAAAAGCTGAAAACATCTATAGGTCAAAAAATGCTTCCAGCCCTGGTTCTGCTGGCAGACTACCACCAAAGCAGGAGAGGTTCAGAGGTGTGAGGTATAACCTGCCCCAGGCTGCTGCAGAAGATCCATGGGCAGTGTGTGGTGTCTCTCTGGTTTCTCTGACTTCAAAAAGAAGGAAATGCAAAGGCAGAGGATGAAATGCAAGGCCCTTCCAGCAGTAACACATTGCAGCTCCCACTGTAGCTGGAGGACAGAAGAGCAAAGCTCCAGAACCAGACTGGGTTTGGAGGATGAGGGCAGGTAACACAGCACACCTGTTTGTCCAAGAGTGAAAAAGCTCTTCTTTCACAGAGCAACGTTTGGCTCTGGACTTGTGCAGCTCTTCTCTCTCTTAAATTTAATAGAGGAGAAACCAGAAACTGCCAGGATGCACCTCTGGCCAGAGATCTGGCACAGGGAAGCAGCAATCCTTCCCAAGGCTCACCTTTGAAATCAAACAGTGGGTATGATCCATACTGGCTCCCTTCAGCTCTCTGAACAGGGTCAGGTCCCAAAGGATAAGGTACCTTAAAACATGGTGAATTTGAGTGGAACAGACAAAAACTAATCTATTTTTCAAGGGATTTTGTTCCTTGCTTTTCTAACACTGTCACCTCTGCTTTTCTCCAGTTTTCATCCTAACTTGCACATGTATATGAACATGTCATCCTGCACATGGAGCAGCTCAACCAGAAGCACTGTCAGTGTTTGGGAGGATCACAACTCCTCACCAAGCTCAACCCTCTCTGGAGTCCAGTGAAACAAATCCCAACAAAAGCAAAGACATCCTTAACCTCTCCACTTTTTAAGTGCAAGGCACATTCTTAACATGATGGTGGTTATAAACAAGGAGCAGTATGTACATAAAAAGAAAAAAACAAGATCCTTTTCTTTGCAAACCCATTTGCACACAATGCTCTCCCCAGGGAGAGCGTATAAAATAACTGGGATGTGCTCAGGCACTGCTGAGGACCTCTGAGGATTAACCCCAGGATGCTTCTGCCTGAAACAGGGGCAGTTAAACCTCTCCCCAAATTAGAAACACAGCAAATCATGACTGTCAGAACCATGAAACCAGGCCCTGAAACAATTTGGAAGATGTCAGGCAGCAGCAATTGCTCCATCACTTCAGGGGTATCCAGAGCAAGGCTGTGGCTGAGGTTCTGCCAAGGAGCCTTGGATACTGTCCCTCTGTCCCTAGCAGGGACAAACAGCTGCTGACTCTTCCTGGTGTCAGAATCTTTGGGGAGAGGCAAGGGATGTCCCTGAGCCTTAGAACACCAACACTTCCTGGTACATTTAATTTGAGAGCAAACTTTTTAAATACAACACTCCCAGGCTGGTCACTCCCTCAGACAGGAAGGGGATGCCTGAAATGCACGAATGTGCTGGTACATCAAAAATAGCTCCTGTGACTTATACCCTGTAGGAAGGGCAGTGTTTATACATATACATTTCCCATCTTTTTCTAGAAGCTGTTCATTGTGTTCCCCTTCAAACCTTCACCTGATTATATAAAACCAGCACACGTCTGATCTAAGGGGCAACTTCTTCATTCAGCTGAGGAGTAAAATAGTCAGAAACCTGGAACTGAAATGCTTCCAGTTCTGCAAGACTCTGTTGCGTATGAAAACCACAACCTGCTTCCCACTGTCTCTGGTACTTCAGATTTCTCTCCCTGCAGTAGCTGAACTACTGAAGGCTCCTTGTTCCCGCAGGTAACCACAGGAGGAAGGTCTGTGCTGGCAGAGGCACCGCGAGCTGTGACCTTTCTGCACATCGGACACTGGCAGCAGCACGCAGGGAAAGGGAAGGGAAGCGGGCAGGGCCCCGGGCAGCCCCTCGGCCCCGCCCGGCCCGGAGCTGGGCTGCGGCGGCTGCAGAGCCAACAGGCCCGGCCCGGAGGAGCCGCGCTGACCTCTGCCGGGCCCCGGCGGCACTGCACAGTCCGGCCCGGCTCCACCGCTGCTCCCGCAGGTGAAACGGGACCCTGCAAGAGCCGGGGACGGGCCTGGGCCTTCCCAGCTCACCGCTGAATCCCGCTCCAGGCAGGGGCAGTTCGGCTTGTGAGCGCCTCTCTCCTATGACCTGCGGCCACCCTGCCTTGCTGTGACACGAGGTGGGAGACACAGCAACACACGGTCTCCAACTCACCAACAGAACCTCAGAGTCACTGAGGTGGGAAGAGACCATCAAGACCCAGCCCAACCATAAAGAACATTGTCATTAAAAAAATCAATCAATCCAGACACTGAGCTCAGCAAGCCAAGGGGGCAGCACTGGCACATCCTTCCCTTACAGCTTCACCATCACCTTGTCCCTGCCTGGAAACCACCAAACAAAGGAAACTCCACCACCAGTGTTTATCATGAGGGATTTAATCTAAACCACGCAACTGAACCAATGGAGCACATCGTCTCTGGGTTACAGGTCCAAGGGAGCCCTTGGGCAGTGCGGGAGCTCCACCTGCTCTCCAGCCATGCTGCATTTCTACAGGAAGTCAATCTTCAGGATAAGTTTTGGTTTCCAGAACAGCAATTTCCAAACTGAGATAGGGTGAATACCTTAACTGCTGTTCCCAACCCACAGCTGGCACACAAAGCCCACGGTGAACCTTTGCATCTCCAGCTGGTTTTCCAAGGAATCACTACAGGGCTCACTGTTAGGCAAGAAGTCAGGGGGCATCAGCTACTGACCACCCCAGCTGAAGCTGTAAAACAGGGCTCAGACTGCCACGGTGCAGTGACACCCTGCATCTCACCAGGGCCAGGTGAGCAGGTACAGCTGTGTTGGACACTGCACAGGTGTGTTACAGCCACGTGGGGTGACTCTCACAGTCAGGGACGAGTTAAATACTGAACAACGAGTTGTAACCAAAACTTTAATCCCAAGGATCTCACAAAAGACATTTTACAAGTGACATGAAAATTCTTGTACAGTAAAGAAATGTTTAATTACTAATGTTTACAATGTACCATTAGACACAACACATCCACTCCAGGTGTCAGTTCTGCTGTGGATTTGGTCTATTTAGAGCTTCTGGAATATATGGTCAATCAACAATCAGCTAATTAAGGACTCTACTCACACCAAGTACAAAATGAACTGACCCTATAGCTAAAGTTTTATTTCATGGAATATAAAGCAGCTCAGTCAGAACTGGAGCTGGAAAAAGCTGCAGCCCCCAACCCCTTCCCTCCCTGTGCCACTGGCTCACTGCTCTCTTTCCCAGACCTGGGCTATGGAGCCCCATGTCCTGCTCTGCTCCTGGCCTGATCCCACAAGGAACACACCATCCCTGCACACCTCCTCAAGCTGAGCCCCAGTAACCCCCAGCCCAGCCATGCTCTCCCAGCTACACAACACAGGCTGTTTGCCATTCCACACACACACACCCCATGTCTAATGGTACATTGTAAAACCATTAATATTACAAATCATAGGATCTGCTCAGAACCATATACAGATTCACATCTTTACATTTGCCACCTGTTACAAGATACAAGGAACAAAGCGAGTTCAACAGCTAAAACATTTTAAAAATGCACCAAGCTTTATGAAGTTTCAAAACAAAACAATGTTCTGTACATACTCCTGGCCTCGGATCTCATGACTTCCTGTACACAGCTCCTTCCCACAGTCCTATTTCCTCTCGTTTGACCTGGAGCGACTGAAGAACAACACACAGGTTTAAGGTTAGGATCAGGTGTCAGGAGCAGCAGATTTTCATTTAAGCCCCCCAGCCACAATTAAGCATTTAAAAAATACTGTTCATTTAGCAGAACAGAATATTTTATTGTTTAAGGTGAAGAATCTCCTATGATGTAACCAAAACTTTAATCCTAAGAATCTCAATGTCTCCTAGGACACTAGAGGTGATTCTCCAGCAAGGCAGAGAAAGTCATTTTTACATTTACTCAGAACACACAAACACTGAAGGCTCTTCTTACCTGCGAGACCTGGAAAAGGAGCGAGAAGGCTTGTGGTTCCTCTCCCGTGAAAGTGATCTCTCTCTTCTTCTGTCTCTGGACAGGGACCTGGTACAGATCACAACACCACATCATCAGAGCAAAGCTTAATCAGGCCAAGGAGGCTCCCTGAGGAGCTTCCCTTCAGGAGTGAAGGTTTCTAACTGTTCAGCCAGGAAAGAATTATCAGCCTTAGCCAACAGCTTATAATGTGCTGTAAACAAGCATGCAGTACTTTGCAGAAGATTCTTTTGCAGAATCTGACCTAATCAACATTCTGATTTATGGCTAGACTCAGTCTTAAAGGTCTTTTACCACCTCAGGGCTCAATGATCCTATCAGCTCACAGTATCTGTGAGAGAGTAGCAGATTAACACTTAAACTCTGGGGAAAACTGACAGAGGGCCCCAGGCAGCTGCAGAAAGGAAATTACTTCCATTCTCAGTATCCTTCCACTGCTATCCCTGGAATCTCAAACAGCTCAGTAATTCCAGGCAAGCAGTATGACAGAAGCAAATCTGTTTCCCTTTGACCAAACTACTGACTGAGCACAGCCCACACACGGACCTGTTTTGGGCTGTTGTTTTCAGCCCTCCAGGCTGGAGCAGCCCATGGGGCAGGGATGGGATTCGTACCTGCTGCGGCTCCGCGAAAAGCTTCTCCTTCGTGGTGATCTAGAACCAGAAAACAAAATGTGAGGCACTTTATCCATTTGTTGAGCTTTAACGGGGTGAGGCATTTCCCAACTTGTCAAACTCACTGTTGGGCCCAGGGAACGTGCCAAGAATAACTGGCATCCATCATCCAGTAAAAGGCATGGAAAGATTAGGCAGTAAAACCAAGCTCAGTGTGAACAGCACGTTTCCAACCACGAATTCACTTAACTAAGAATGCGTCAGAGCAGAGTTGTCCAATGCAACACTTTCCATTTCAACTAAATACACTGCCCAGAACACCACACCAAAGTCCCACAGGTGGTTCCAAAA
>VXBB01012743.1:55768-67778 GCA_013399915.1 Illadopsis cleaveri
AAAGAGAGCTGCAATTCCGCATGGTGATTAAAATTCACTGTTTCGGGGAATTTCGTTTACTTTCACGCTTTAGATTTGAGGGGGAGGAGGTCCCTGCGCCTTCCTGCTTAGCGCGGGGGGGTCTGCAGAGGGCGCTGCGCGGGGGAGGCTCCATTGTTCCCGGATCGGGATTAGGATCAGGGCGATCCGCGCACGAACGCGGGAGAGGGCGGGCAGCCCCATCTCCCACCGCACCTCGCGGGCAATGCCCGGGGACTCGCTCCGGAGCTGCTCCTCGGCGCGGCGTGAGGGACTAGCGCTGCCACTGGCGGGNTGGGATCTTGGAGGCAATGGCGGGAGCGCTGAGGCGGCCCCGCCCGGGCCCTGCAGTCTGTAACAGCCCCAGAACTGTGGTTCCTCTGGCTAACATGAAAAATAAAGTTTTATTTCCCTGTGTCTCTGGCCCGATGAGGTCTGTCCGGATAGGGTTTACACCTATGAACGCTTCAATTCTCCCAGAGCCATTTCTCCCCATGAGGTTTAAATAAGTGTGCTGAACAAACTGCTGTAAGCCAGAGTTTTTAGTAAATTTTATGTCCGGGCTTTGCTTATTGAGGCATAAAGGACGGAATTGAATATTACTTTTTTAGTGCTTGAGAAAACGAGAGGATTTGAACGGAGGAATTTTAGTTACAGATACACAGTGCTGTTGATGTGCTTTGCCAAACTCATTCATACATGACATTTGTACATACAACATGGAGTATAACCTCTAATTAAACAATTAACTTCCTCCAAAGGAGTTGCCTTAGATAACAAACCTGATTTCGGTTATCAGGTAATATAAGAAACCAACCCAGGGCTGTTGCTGCAATAACCTCCCAAAAACCTCCCTAGGCTGGGTTTAATCCAGACTTCAACTATTTCCCATGGGCCAGAGAAGACAAATTTATCTGGTACAGGTAAAAATAATAATACTTTAAATCGTATCATACACAAGAAGGCATTTTGTGTACAAATTAATGCTTGTTGACTATGCTTTCCAAGCAGGAACTGCAGAGGATGAGGCGTCCTTGTCTACCAGAATTCCAGAAACTCAACTGGAATTAAAAACAACCAGCTGAAATAATTAATCAGAAATTTCAAAAATCTTTTGCAGCATCCCCCATTATTCTTAAGAACTTTTTCTCAGTAAAATCATCCAAGGGTCAAAACTGGCCAAGGGACAGAAACACAATAATGATTTTGAGGTAATGAATGCTCCAAAGTATCTTTATTATGTGTACAGTTATCTGAGAGTTATCTGCCTTTAATTAAGGAAATCTAATGCATTGTAATCTAAATTAGCTGATGGCTAATTTCCTGAGGCAACACAAACAAAGGAAATATTTTGAAGGTTGGAGCTGTTCACTTTGTGACTTCTTTGAGACGGTGATTTCCAGCACTCACCTCCCTTCTCCAAGGGGGTTTGCAGCATTCCTAGACCCTCCTCACATCATATAATGTACATTTCAAACGTTATTTAAGTTTTGCAACAATGGATATTTTAAAAAGAGAAAAGAAACAGGACAAATATTAGAGAACAATTTGGATAACCCTGTAATCCTAACAGAACTTCTAATTTCATGCCAAAGTTACACATGATGTATGGAGATAATTCCAAGTGACAGACTTGGGAACAAAGGATTTATTCAGAAGTCAGTTCACCTGCTGCAAAGCAAACAGAGCACTCAGCACTCACCTAGGACATGTTACCTGATCTATTCAAGCACTTCTTCCCTGGGGTTAAGCCTGTCACCACATTTTATAAATCACAGTCCACAAAAACCATGTCATCCAAACATAATCCATTTTCAGTTTGCTTTTGGCATTATTCAGAAACTAAACCTGGCCCTACACCAGGACACAAGGCAGAGGTCAGAGTGTTCAGCCAAATTCCCAGATCCAGGGTTGGGATGTGCCAGCACAGCCACACTACACTGGTGTCATTGCAAAGCCAGCAGTTTGATTGTCCCCCCGAAAGCTGGTCCCCAAACCAGCCCTCTGGATGTCACACATGCAGAAGCTTTGTGCTACATTACTTCTCTCTTTCTTCCAAGTTTGTAAGTGTTTGGAAAATCCTGCTGCATTGCACTCTCTGGCTTTTACCACTTGTGTCCAATATCACTGGTTAAATGTTTTACAACACTCCCAGACCAGGATCCAAGACCACACTGATCTGGAGTAAGGTGTTCTAGTCAAACTCTTGTCATGGTTTCTGAGGTTTCAGTCTCACAGAGGAAAATGAACACATTCTAGACGGTGTGATTTCGAAGAAACCTCAGCTTTGTGAGTCAAATTTAAGAGATCACTGCCCACAGAATATCCTGAGCTGGAAGGGACCCACAAGAACCATCAAAAATCTACTCCTGGCCCTTCACAGGACACCCCAAAATCCCACCATGTGACTGAGAGCATTGTCCAAATACTCCTGGAGCTCTGGATACCTCAGGAGACAGATAATATTTACTGGAGAATACTTCTGTCTGGAAGAAGATCTCTTAGAACTGCTCCTCAAGCAAAACCAGACACCAGCAAAACCAGTTATTTCGTGACACAGTTCTACCCACAGAAGGGGTTTTGCTGGGAAACGTCATTGCTCAAACACAACAGGAACTGGTGGAGGGGACACATCTTCAGTCAGAAACTGACTGCACACAGGCACATCTGAGCCTGCTGCCATGAGGTTCCTGTGGATTTGCCCCATTTCCACATCCTGCCCATCAACCAGCCCTGCTGAAGGCTGTTTTCTGAAGAAACAGAAACTTACACAAGCCTGATCTTTAGATATATTTCAGTGCGTCACCTTATTCCCACACACTCTTACGTTTACAGGGTAAAAGTCCCTTATTTCCTTACTTTTAAAACATATATTTTTACGCTGTGAAAGCTTTTATCTCTACCTCAGACTTCATGTAAAGAGAGAGTGAAACAACAGACTGTAATTTATATATCATAGACCTAAAGTAAGACACAGCACTGAGCAGGGGCACAGAATGTCCCCAAGACTCAGTTGGGGATTGATTAGTTAATTAGTAATGTTTCTTTACCTGGATGACATTTCATTTCTTTACCTGGATGGCATTTCATTTCTTTACCTGGATGGCATGACATTTACCTGGATGACATATCCTTCATCCTCACCTTTCAAGGTGTAAGGCTTCTGCCACTGCTTAGAAGAAGAAGAACCCACTTGGGGTCTCATGTCTAAGCTAGAATGTCACCACAGTGACATTCTCTTGCAGGGGCAGATCCCAGAGGGTTCCTTTTCATGGAGACAGGGCCCATAGCACTGGGAGACATCCCTTGTCTTTACTCAGGTGAGGTCCTCAGGAGACTTCTGCAACACTGTGGAACCTGGGATAAGCTCAGAGAGTTCACTGGGTGTTACACAAGCAGCAAAAAGGGACCCGAGGCTTTGTCTCAGCTTCACCTGAGTTTTGCACACATAAAACATTCTATCTGGAGATTATTTGGGGCAGAAAAGAGAATCGGCCCCAGGCTTGGCTTCAGGATAGGTCTTGAAGGACAGAACACTCACCCTTGCTACCATGTTCAGATAGAGCTGTGAGTCCCAAGAATTTCTGTAGATTTGGCTTGAAATCAGAAAATGGAAAATGAAAACAGTGAGCCTGAGTCACTGCTGTTCAACTCTAATTTTAACTCCCTGGAAGATGGGAGTTTTCTCTGGAATGACGCAGTACATAGTGCATAGGGGCCAGGATTTCAAACTGCTCCTGGAACAGTTTGCCCCCCTCCCAAATGGGATTGCTGGCACCTCTCCAGATGGCACAGGACTGTCCCCAGGTGACACAGAAGAGCTAAAAGCACCCAGAGGGAGGGGAATCCTGGAATTCACTCCTGGGAGCTGAACGTCACCTCTTGAAATGGTTATGGAAGCCGTGAGTCTGCTGGCTCCTTCCCGGAGGACAGAGAGCTGGTGATGCCCCTGTACCACCTCGAGTGCAAGTGTGATGGTGCCAAAATCTTCGTGGTTTGCTGTGAAGTGTCATTTCCTCCCATCTCTGAGTGAGGGAGGCCAGGGAGGGCAAACAGCCCTTCGGCAGCTGCTGCTTCTCTGGCAGCGCAGGGCAGCTCTGTTTACTGCGAGTGTGGTCAGAGCGTTTCCTCTCGGCAGGGCGGTGCCCGCCTTTCCACACACGGCACAGCAGCTCACAGGATTTTGGGTCTGTTGGGCTAAGAGCAGTAAGGAAAAAAAACCAAAAACCAACCCACAACTCAATAATAATAATAGTAGTAAAAGAGTTGATGTTTTCGTCAGGGAAACAGGAAGACTTCTGGAGCCCACCCTCCTGTTACTGGTGAATAACAGAGAACAGTACACGGAAAAAATTCCTCAGGTCTCTCAGCCCAAAATTCCTCAGGTCTCCCTGTCTCCCTACAAACAGAGGATCCCTTTGATGCAGCACAGTCTTTGTTTAATTAAGTTTTCAAATCCCAGGCCAGAGGATCCCCCCTACCCTAACGAGGCTATTTGCACATTTGCTTTGCTTTCTGTTCCCTCCCCCAGTTCCTTCTTCCCCCTCATCTGGGCCTCCAGGCTTTCTCTTCCCTTTTTCTTTCATGATCTGCAGCAGGCCATATTCCCTTCCTCCCCCACCTGGCTCCCCGGGGAAAGGCCTGGAAAGCAAAACAAAAGAATTACTCCCTGGGAAACTATAATTGGCACAACCCTGCTGCTCCAAAACTCCCTCTGAAGGTGAGGGAACAGCACAAGCCCCTCCCATGCAGAGACCAGGATAAGCCAGAGGAAGGGAGTGAAGGCTTTGAAGCCAAGGTTGAAACCTTTGATGGCTCCAAGAATGCTGTGAGGGAGGCCCCAAGGGGACCAGCTCTAGTCTGCCCAAATCCCTCGTTACCTCCCTGGCAGAACGGGCTCCTACTCCACTCTGCACCGCCCAGGGCTCTCACAGAGGTTAACTCATCCCAGCTAAAAATATCACCCAGGAGTGCTGGTGGTACCATTTCCCCCTGTGACATTAGCACTGACCCCATTACAGCTGGGAACATTTTCTCCTGGGTGTGTGGCTGGAGTGTGTGATTGGCACATTTTATGTTTTCTTTAAAAAATTGTATCTCTCATGGATACAGGGTAACCCTGGCAGTGCGACCTTGGGGAGATGTCACAAAGTGACGACCATGATTATTCTGAGTTCTCCCAAATCCTTGGGTGGAAGGAAATGGCCAGTGGAATGGCAGTGTGGGGTGACCACCAGAACGCTCTCCCAGTGCCCCTGTCCCCATCCCACGTTGCCATCTCTGCTGTGCTCACCCAGCTGATGTTTTTCAGTGGAGATGCCAATAACTGCATCTGATGAAAGCCCATTGTACACTGGAGACTTGAAAAGTTCATGGATGAATTGTCCCAGATGTTTTACACAGGACTTTGGTCAATGTTTATTAATCCTTGAAGATGTAGCCAAGGGATCCACAGGGGATTATTTGGTATAACCACAGCATAAGTGCTACCTGGAGACTCAGATGTGAAGCCAGGCCCTGAGGTACCAATATTTAACGAATGTCAGCTTTAATTGGTGACACACTCTAATGGGTGACACTTCTTAATGATCAGGACTCAGATAATGAAATCAGGAACATTTATTGGGTGTCTCAGACATAGCAGGGCTCAGACAAGCTGCCTCGAGGAACATAATGAGAAGCAATTTGGTGTCCATGGAAGCTGCGAGAACTGATGAGGTTGTGAAGCCCTGCAAGGGGCCTGTCTGTGCAGGGCAACGTGTCTGCATCCACCTGAGCCTGGCTTTACCAGGAACACACCCCTGTGCCTCTGGGAAAGGAATCCGTGGCTTCGGAAAACACTGAGCAAATGATCTTTCATGTCTTCCCAGGGAATTGCCCCTCAGAGATGACAAATACATTCACTGTCTTCACTTTGAGAAGCAGGAACTGGTTCTCTTAAGTAGTTTTAGCCTAATGATCCAGCCACATCCTGAGTATCCAAATTCTACTGAAATTACCTGCTCAGAGATCATGTAGTGAATATAAAACCTGGTGTAGTGTAAGCTTGTAGGGTTTCAAAACATATCAGAATTTGGCTTTTTGCCTGTACTACCATTTGCACTTTTATTGTGTAATGTTTATCCCATTTTCCAAGATTTTAAACAAATTTCTTCACTGTACAATCAACGGATTTAAATTAAATTTGTACTGAACACTAAAATCCAGTGGGATCTTATTTAGGTTGCTCAGAGAAGCTGTGACTGTCCCATCCCTGGAAGTGTGCAAAGCCAGGTTGAATGGGACTTGGAACAACTTGGAATGGTGGAAGATATCCCAACCCATGGCAGGGGGTGGGATGGTGGGCTTAAAAGTCCCTTCCAGTCTAACCATTCTGGGATTTATTACTTACCAGCTCCCGAGATTTTCTCTGAGTAACTTGAACTTGCTTGAACATGTCCAGAGGAGGGCAACAAGGCTACTGAAGGGCTTGGAACACAAGCCCTAAGAAGAATGGCTGAGGGAGCTGGGGTTGTTTGGCCTGGAAAAAAGGAGATTCAAGGGTGACCTTATGACTCTCTGCAACTCCCTGAGCCTGGAAAAAAGGAGATTCAGGGTGACCTTATGACTCTCTACAACTCTCTGAAAGTTGCTTCTACTCAGATTGGGGTTGGTCTCTGCTCCCAGGCAGCCACTGACAGAACAAGAGGACACAGATTAAAGCTGTGCCAGGGAAGTTTATGTTAGACGTCAGAAAAAAGTTCGTAACTGAAAGAGTGATTGAGTGCTGGAACTGTCTGCCCAGGGAAGTGGTGGAGTCACCGTCCCTGGATGTGTTTACAAGAAGACTGGACGTGGCACTCAGTGCTATGGTTTAGTTGATGAGGAGGTGTTAGGTCATAGGTTGGACAAGATGATCTTAAAGGTCTTTTCCAACCTAGTTCATTCAGTGATTCTGTGATTCTGTGACTGGATTTTGCTGATTGTACATTGCAGGGTTCACCAGTACTGTTAATTTAGATTCCTCCTATCCAACTCAGGGTCCCACACCTCAGCCATAAGTACAGGAAAGGAAGATAATCTATTGCCACACCAGGGACACTTTTCCTGATCAACCCTGGAACAGCTGGATATCCCCTGTCCATCATCTTGGGGCACAGGAAAGCTGTGTTAGAATCAAAAGTTCTCACAAAACAGGAGAGACTGCAAAGGAAGAAGAAACTGCCTGCAAAGCTGTGATCTTTCCCTAGTCACAGCTGAATATTTTAAAATCTAAGATGTATTATTGCTGGAGCTGTCTCATTTCCCTGGCACAAGGTCTTAGTCCCCGAGTGCTGTGGAGCCCCTTCCCATTGTTCCTGGGCTCTCTGGGCTGCTATAAAAGGCAGTCAAGGGCACTCGGTGTCACTGCACTGGAGCATCACCACGGGGCTGGCAGGAGACTCTGCAGGTCAGGACTTCACTGGGATCCAAACACCACCAGCAGGAAGTGGATAATGTTCCTTTTGTGACTGGGAGATGCTTTTAATTAATGCGGAGTTTACTGTTGATCAGAGCAGCAAAGTGTCGTCTCTCTATTGTGTCTGAGCAGTTCTGCATTAACATAACTTAAAACATCCCTCAGCATTTAATAAACACATCTCTATGTATATTTATGTGCATGTATCTGCATTTAATACACATGTTTTTCATCAGAACTAATACCCACTTGTTATTTCACATCCAGTTTGATTTCAATATATTGCTCAAGAAAATTACTCACAAATTACTGGGACAGGCTTATTAAGAACAAGCTTGTTACAAGCAAATACAGAATTGATGTGTATTTATGTTCTATTAATGTAAAATTTGCTTTTTTATCCAGCCACTGACAATATTCTAGTTAGCATGAAGACAAGTCATTTGAGGAGATGCTGAGTTTTTTATTATCCCAAATTTCTTCTGCACAGAAAGAATTATTCCTCCAAAAATATTGTACAGGAACTTGTCTTTAGTGCTCTTACATAACAATTTACAAGCTGCAACTTTTGTTTTGTTGTCCCTCCAAGTTTTGAGGTAACAAACAACACAGGATTTGCTGGAAAATGGATAAAGAGCTAGGCTGGAACCAATCCTAAAACAGTCATTAGTACCAAAAATGAAGAAATTTTAGGGCTAGACCTGGCAATAAAGGTGTGGTGGAGTTGAAGGGATGAGTAGGTTTGAGTGTACCAATGACATGAGCAGATATAGAGCTGGAAGAAATTATAACATAGATTAAAATAATCATTGCACAATTACATCTTCTAGTTGTCCCTTCCCTAAGCCAGAAATTCACTTCTTCACAGAAAAGAAATCCAGCATCAGTCTAATGTAATCCTGAATATTTGGGTGTCAGCATGGAAAAGGTTGTGTTATCTGAGGCCCAAACCCCAGGGCTGTGAACACCTTTTAACTTGATATTCCTACTCCAGCCTTAAATACCTCTTGGGTTTCATGATTTTCAGCAATCCTGATCGTTGTGTCAAATTGCTGTGAAGTTTTTTTATCAGGAGGGTCTCTTCCAAGTCCTGAAATAATTTTCTGTGCTTGCAAACGCACAAGAGTTCAAAATGTTATATCGAGAGGCAACAGTGGGAAAGGAGATTTAGGACTCTAAGCAAGGAAATGTAGAAATATCCTGTGAATCCTATCCATTCTTTCCTGTGTATGTTACAAATCCACGGGTCTGGGATGATGTGGGAGATCCTGGGATGTTTTACCACAGCACAGTGCTCCACTCTCACCCCTGCTTAAAGGCTGAAATTCATTTTGTCAGGCAAAAGCAAGAACAGAGGGAAAGACTTCTGATCACAATGTCAGCTTCTGGTCCTGTGGAGCTGATTTAAAGAAGAGAGAAAATGTTCTTGCCCCAGAGATCACTGCAGACAGTTACATTTTTGGCAATTCTTTGTTTTGCCTGTTTTGCAATGTGCCAAGACCTTGAAAAGTAAGCAATGTTACCTTTTTACTTCATTGATATCAATAGAAAACTGCTCACTTTTGATTTCATGGGCTGTGTTCTGCATTGCTCTTGGTTACTCCAGGCATGCCAGAAGAAAAATTCCATGTATTTGGTACAGCCATTTTACCTCACCCTCTCTGCAGTATAAAATTAGACCAATTGCGTTTTTAGATGTGTAACATGGACCACATTTCAGTTGTCACTTTGAAACACAGTGTAGCGAATCACATAAGGATGTTCAACAGAAGCCATGGAGATGGAACAGGCTGAAATTCCATATTTAGGTTCCCATTCAGATCCAAATCTGCAGTAGGAGCCTATAGCTGCAGTTAGATCTTATCTGAACAGTCTGGAATCCTGAAACATTTGCATCTGAGATTTAGCCTGTCCTCCTCAGCCAGGAGTCGACTCAAAAATTTTGGTGTATCTGAAGAAAAAAGGAGTTTGGTTTTATTTCACGGGTATCAGTAATTTCAGGTAAATTATTCCCGAGTTACAACTCTGGAAGGAAAGAAACAAACCTAAGAGTCTCGTAACACTGAGGTGATGGGAAGGGAACTTTATTCTGCTATTGAAACCTCTGAAAATAATCCAAATTTGGGAAAGACCAAATCTCCCCAGTTTACCCGTCTTAAGAGCAGATTCAAGGTACGCCTCTGGGAACAGCACAGCATTTCAGCTTCCCATCTGTAGGAATCTTTAGGCTTCCTGACAGGCTGCTGAAGCCTGAGGCACCTTCAGTGCTCCTTCCTCAGTGCAGAGAAGCACCTGGGATCTCTGGATGCAAATCAGCATCTCGCGTCCCTGACTCCGTGTTGTGTTCCTTCCCTTGCAGCAGGAGGGCAGTGGCCGAGCAGCAGCTCATGCACGACAAAGGGAGGGCGGTGCAAGGGCTGAAGCGCCTGATGTGGCTGCAGCACGCCCGGGGTGCCGTGCACACGGCCAGCAGCAGGGATACCCCCGTCCCAAATGCCGGGTGGGATGCGCAGAACAGCAAAGATCCCTCAGATTTCAACAGCAACGATGGAGACGAGGCTTCAAGCCTGATGAAGCAGCTGCTGGTGCCGATGGAAGCTCAGAGCTTCCTCCCACTAAAGCAGCTGGATGGGACGATCCCAAAGGGTAATGGGAACCCACAGCACCTTTTTGACCCCCTTTGACTATTCCCACCAGTGTCAGCCCAGCCGTCTGTCCCTCGCTTTACATGTGCACTGCTGGGGAGAGCAGCTCCAGCGCAAACGTGAACGCCAAAATCAAAACCCTAAACTGCATTCACTCTTTCAGGTGTTCACAGAGAGCCTCATCCAGAGCAGGTCCTCCCCCATCTGAGCGCTGGGACTGTGAGATGGGTCCTCTCTCTTCCCTCGCCAGGGCCCTCCCTCCCTGTGTGTCTTGGATGTCTTAGGGATGCCGCAGGCAGCTCCTGGAGCTCACACTAGCAGGAAATTAATCTGCACATTCACAGGCTCATTCACAGCCTAAAGTTTTGACTTTACCTCTGAATACAGGTTCTCTCCCATTCACACCTGCCTGCAGCAGTTCCTCACTCTGCTCTAGTAATCACTTTTCTCATACTGCAGTTACAAAGGGTTTTTCCTGCTCCTTCAGCATGCAGACTGTTTTAAGCATCTTGGACCCTCAGGTTTTCCTTTGTTTTCCCAGGTAGAAGTTGGCAGTGACTCCCATTCAGCCAAAGCCCCAGACATCCACCTTGATCTGCCGGTGGAAGAGGTGAGAATGAGCTTTCAGGGTCCCTCTTTGAGCCTTTTGTTCCAGACTTCCTTTTTTTTTCCTCAGGTGAAATCCTCTCCAAGAACCCCCACAACGGCAGGAAAACATTCATGAGGCCACCCGTGTTTCCTGAGAGGTACCACTGGATTTTGCTGTTCACCTTTGATAACAAACTGACCACCTCAGTCTAAGCAAAGCAAGGTCCAGTTTAACTGTAAAGTAAGTATTTCAGAAATGGAATCTGTCATGTGTGTTAAAAACATATCAGCATTTCCATTGTGTAGGGACTCTATACACTGTTTTAAATCTGGAAATGCCTCTGTTGCTGATAGACTTCAATTGAACGCAGTTCTCAGTGATAAAATGTCAGTAATAAAACCCCTTTTCACCCTCTTAATTGCACTTGCGCTTTTTTTTTGGTAAGAAATGTAAACAAAATGAAGCAAAACGACATTTTCCCAATGTCTCCACACATCTGGGATGAGTATGGAATCACATTTCTTTTGTTATGTCATCCCTCACAGCTCCCTATTAGGTTCCCAAGGCCAGTCAAACCATTATTGAAGCCAATGGTTTCAGATATTCCCAATGAGCCAGGAGGAGCGAGGTGAAAACGGGTTGTACAGCCCTAACTGTACAATGAGTTTGCTGAGCTGGGATGTGGGAGCTCTTCCTCATCAGAGTCAGAGGATGGAGCCCCGAAGACCTGACTGTGCCAGCTCAAACCTCTGGGAAATGATCCTGTCCTGCCCAGCACACTGTGGATCAGGCTCTCTGTCCTTGTAGATGCAGTTTCCTCTGGGACTGAGGGATTGTTTCCTTGACCCTTGGGAGGCAGAGGGGACTGTTGGTGGCTCGGTGGCCTCTGGGCACGCCTTGCTTCTGTGGGCATTGGGTGATGAGTATAACCTCCATAAGGATGAGAAAAACCAACCTTCCCTCGACGGTGAGCCCAGGCCGTGTGCTGGCAGGCTGCAGGTCACAGCACCACCATGGGAAGGAGAGAAGCTGTGAAGGCAGCCAGGCCGGGAGGAGTTACCCCAGGAGCATCCCAGAAGCACCGCAGGCAGGCCGGCACCGCAGAGCTCACAGCACCGGTGCCTCTTCCCGGACCGGACCCAGGGCAGAGCAAGGGCTGATGTGCCCCCGCCGGCCGTACAGCTGTGTCTCCAGCTGCCCTTCAGCCTCGCTGCCCCGTCCCCGCAGCCCCGGGTGGGCACGGCAGCCCCGGCAGACCCGAGCGGGCACGGCAGCCCCGGGCGGGCACGGCACTCCCGAGCGGGCACGGCAGCCCCGAGC
>VXBB01012743.1:73431-113926 GCA_013399915.1 Illadopsis cleaveri
GTTTGACTTTTGTCTTGTCAATATTTGATGCTGTTCAGAATAATAATTGAACTGCCTGTGAAATAAATGCATTTACTGAAACTGATGCAATGCACTGTGTGTGTCCAGGTTGGCCACATCCGTGCAGAGCGGGACATCCTGGTGGAGGCAGACAGCTTGTGGGTTGTGAAGATGTTCTATAGTTTCCAGGACAAGCTAAACCTCTACCTGATCATGGAGTTCCTGCCTGGAGGTAACTGCAAGGGCTGCTCACCTTTTTTTTGGGGATTGCTAATTTCTTCATTACAAATGCAGTCTGGGACTAGAGTGCATGTGGGTGCCCTGCAGTGCTGTTTTGTATTGTACATCTGGGAGGGAACCAGATTTCTGCTTTTTAGGGTACTGAGGTGTTTGGCAGGCTTGAGGTTTCCTGTTTGGGTGTTCAAGCTGCAGGTATTTAAATATATTAAAGGTGCAGCCTTTAATATTCTTCTAGTTCCTATCCTTGCTATGCCCTGACTGTCTATAGAGCCACAGCATATCCAGGTTTGGCAACCTCTAACCTGCTGTTTTTAGCAGAATGCAGCAGAAATAGCTTTTTTCTATAAATATCTGCAAACTTAGTGAGAGTGGAGCCCATGTGCTCACCTCTGAGGGCTTTTCAGGTGACATGATGACACTGTTGATGAAGAAGGACACTCTGACAGAAGAGGAGACACAGTTCTACATCGCCGAGACCGTGCTCGCCATTGACTCCATCCACCAGCTGGGATTCATCCATCGGGACATAAAACCAGACAACCTCCTCCTGGATAGCAAGGTATGGGCAGAGAGAGGAGCAGAAAGGCCTTGGGATTGTTCATATTGACCTGAAGGGGTGTTGGCAGTTGTAGAAGAAGATGGTGCTTCTGTATTTAGCCCTGTTCTTTCCAGCTTTTGAGGGGATATCTGCCAAATTGCCAGGGAAAATCCCCAAAAGCCAGGAAAGACCCCAGCTCCACTCAGACCTTGAGCTCTTCTGACAGCTGTTTAAACTATTTTTGGCTATTTCAGATGCAGTTTAAAGCACATGGTTTCAGTTCCCTTTTAGGCAAAGCTGTTTCCCTCTCCTCTCACATCTGTTACACTCCCACTTGCCAGCTCTGGTGGTACCAAATGTGAAGGACAGGGGCTGTTGCAGTGTCCAGGCTGAGAACAGAGAATCTCCCTCAGGATCAGGGTGTACTCCTGAGGGCTGCCCAGGCTACCTGGTTATTGCAGACACTTTGCAGAAAGCCTGATTGCTTCTGTGTCCTCCTATTGCTCACTCCAAGTTTGCCTAAAATCAAGATTTCTTGGAAAGTAAATTTAATCCAAAACTTGCCAGCAGTAAATAATGACTTTGCCACTACCATGGAATGCACTGTTGGAATTACTGCAGAATCCCAGAATGGTTTGGGTTGAAAGGGACCTTGAAACTCATCCTGTTCCACCCCCTGCTGCCATCCCATGTTGCTCCAAGCCCTGTCCAGCCTGACCTTGAACACTTGCAGGGCTGGGGCAGCCACAGCTTCTCCAAACAGTGTGTCCAATTCAGACTGTTTACATCTAGACATGAATATATTTAGGACCTTGTAAAAGAGGTATTACATATATATATACATACCTCTAAAAATTGCACATAGTCAGTGTGGTCACATTATGCACCAGGACAGATTCAATCACTGAATTGAGGGTGTTTTTTATCTCTTGGGGCCAATACACAACCCAGGGACTGCAGCTGCCTCTGGAGACGTTTCCTTTCACCTTGAAGGGTTTGGGAACTTGCAGAGCAAAGGTTTCCTGAAGTAAATTGTCACTGGGCTTTTTTTGTGGAGTAGCAATGGAAGTGTTGATGGCTTTGTTCCCTGTACACATCCAGTGCTAGGTTTAAACAAGGAAGGCAAAGGACTTTGAGGGGCTGGAGCGTGTCCAGAGAAGGGAATGGAGGGGGGGAAGGGTCTGGAGCACCAGGAGCAGCTGAGAGACCTGAGGGGGCTCATCCTGGAGAAAAGGAGGCTCAGGGGGGCCTTCTCGCTCTCCCTGACAGGAAGGTGCAGCCAGGTGAGGGTCAGGCTCTTCTGCCATGTCTCAAGTGAAAGAACAAAAGGAACTGGCCTTAAGTTGCGCTGGGGAGTTCAGATTAGATGCTTTTTTTTTTTTTTCACTGCAGGAGTGGTCAGGCATTGGAATAAGTTGTCCAGGGAAGTGGTGGAATCACAGTCTCTGGAAGTGTTCAAGAGGCATCTGGATGTGGCACTTGGGGACATCATTTAGAGGTGTTGATAGTGGTGTTGGGTTCTCTTCCAGCCTTGCTGATGCTGTGATTTACTGTGATAATGTCTTGTATTGCGTTTGGAATATTTTGTTTGTTTGTTTGTTTGTTTATTTCTAGGGCCACGTGAAACTCTCAGATTTTGGTCTGTGTACTGGACTGAAGAAAGCCCACAGGACAGAATTTTACAGGAACTTGAATCACAGTCTTCCCAGTGACTTCAGTAAGTTCTTTGGCTCCAAAGGGTATCTGGTTGGTTGCTCTTGGGTCCTGACACAATTCATTTCAATGTGAGGGTGTGGCTGCAGTGGGGAGTCTAATAATCAACTTTACATCCTGAGGTGGATTTTCATTTTCTGTGAAATAAAAATAATTTCAGTTACTTTAAACCCATTTTGATTTCCAGAAGTTTGTCTCTGAAACAGACTCTGCTGTAGCCCTTTGCATGTGTAATAAAATGAGAACTCAGTGAGTTGGTAGCTGCTGGCTGCATCTCAAGTGTTACTGAAATTAATAAACCAGCACAATCTCTGAGTATCCAGGATTATTCTCTGAGGGGAATAACTTGGATCATGGAGTTACATCAGCCCTGAAAGCCTGATTTGCTAATGAAAGGCTTGATTAGATGTTGCCCATATTTCACAGGTTTGAAAGTTGCTGAGAGGTTTAGGTTTGGGGTATTGACACACATCTTAAATGAGATCTTTAGTGTAATGGTTTGGGGGTAAAAATATATTGTGTGACCAGCAAGATTCAGTGACAGCTATTGAATCTCCTTCAGCTTTCCAGAACATGAATTCCAAGAGGAAGGCAGAGACGTGGAAGAGGAATCGGCGGCAGTTGGTGAGTAGGTTCCACCTGCTTGGAAATGTTCCTGCTGAGGTGTTGCATCCAAATGGAACATGGATTTACATGGAAGTTTTTAATGTATCTGAGTTCTGGACAATCCTGAAAGGAAAAGGTTTGGGTGTTTTTTAAAAAGAAAAGGAATGAATCTAGTTTGTCCTTCATCCATCTGCTGAACAGCTGGAGACATATGTGCTAGAGATAGCACTGCCATAATTATTTACATGGATATCTGAAGTCTTCCAGCCAAAACTATCCGTTCTTGCCACTTCCAATCTCACAAAGAGCTGCTGAGCCATTCCAAAGTGACCCATTCCAGGATAGTGATGCCCTTCCCTGTTTTCCTGATGCTATTTTAAGACTCTTTCACATGAAGATGTTGATTTTGTCTCTACATATCTTGGAAGAAAGGCTTTAAACACCTTTGCTAAAGGATCTCAGAGACAATCTGGTATCTTCCTCAAGATAATCACTGTTGTGTAAGTTCCCATGTCCACGTCAGGCAGTTTTCCCTACAGATGCATAACTGATGGTGTTTGTTCCAGGCTTTTTCTACGGTGGGAACTCCAGATTACATTGCCCCTGAGGTTTTCATGCAGACTGGATACAACAAGCTGTGTGACTGGTGGTCCCTGGGAGTCATCATGTATGAGATGCTGATTGGTAAGGAACAGGCAGGGCAGGGCTGTAGGTGGGATTGGTGGAGCAGGACAGCAGCTGCATTCATAGAATCCCAGAATCCCAGACTGGTTTGGGTTGGAAGGGGCCTTAAAGCTCCTGCCATGGGCAGGGACACCTTCCACTAGCCCAGATTGCTCCAAGCCCCATCCAACTTGGCCTTGGACACTTCCAGGGCTGGGGCAGCCACAGCTTCTCTGGGCAGCCTATTTCTGTGCTTGGGGTCAAGTTCTTAGAGCATCCACTCCTTGCCTGGTCTCTGAGGTGTGTTCTGACTTCAGGAACTAGTTTTGCTTGATCCAAGACTATATTTTTGTTTCTTTTCAGGTTATCCACCATTCTGTTCTGAGACTCCTCAAGAGACGTATAAGAAAGTGATGAACTGGAAGGAGACCCTGACATTTCCTCCAGAGGTTCCAATCTCTGATAAAGCAAAGGATCTTATTTTAAGGTGCCAGCCCCATGGTTTGCCAGTTAATATAGCACTAATTTTCTTGTCTTGTCTCTGTATTCTGTGCCTCTCATGGCTTGTTCCACATGGAAAAACCCTGATACTACAAACTGTTGCACACATGCATCAAATGCATTACTTTTGTCTCTCAGGCCATTTAGTGGTTCCCTGGCTAAACTGTGCTAAAAAGGAGCTCCCATGGATGTGCTACTACTCTGGCAAAATGTTTCTGCACCTTATTTTGCCTGCAAGCTTCTCAGAGAAGGACACAAGTTCAATCCTTTTGACAGAGATGACTTGTTGCAACTGCAGTGATTTTGCCTTTGTATGCACTGAAGCATACAAATGTATCCCAGTGCTTGCTGACTCATTTGTACTTCAGTTATCTATTCTCAGGACAGAAGTATAAATGTCTGGCTTTTTAGGCTTTATATGTTCTCCTGCTCTACTCTGGTCCTGAAATAGAAAGGTCATGTTATCCTGTTGTGAAGGACTAGCACATCTTAACTGTGGCATTGGACACAACATTCCTATACATAACTTTGTGTGTTGGTTTTCCTGTGGAAGTTCTTAGTCTGCTCCATTTGTATGTTAACAGACTGCAGCAGTATCAGTTCAGAAAGCTGTTCCATTTCTGGATGGAATGCTTTCCTTTTCATTCTCCCTTCATTTTCATTCTTCCTTCCATCCCAGATTTTGCTGTGAATGGGAGCACAGAATTGGTGCATCTGGTGCAGAGGAAATAAAGAGTAACCCATTCTTTGAAGGGGTTGATTGGGAGCACATCAGGTAAGATGCTTTGCAGAAAAGCAACTGCTCTTCTCTAGGGACTGCTCAGGCCAGCCCTGGTCTGCAGCAGGGAGCAGCTGACTGGCATTTATCATACTCAGCTGTGGGTGAGAGCATTTTGCTCTCTACCTGGAGCTTGCTGAGGTTTAGGTACCTTCAGTCTTGATTATGTTAAGAAATGGAAGGTGGCTGAATCCTGCTTTGTCTGCCTTTGAAATCTCAATGCTCCATCTGCTCTTCTTGGCAGAGAGAGACCTGCTGCGATTTCAATAGAAATTAAAAGCATTGATGATACCTCAAACTTTGATGAATTTCCAGAATCTGATATCCTTAAACCAACAGGTAAATGATTGTTTGATTCTCTGTGTAAACCTTCCTCTTTTCCTGTAGAATAATCCTTCCTGCTAGTCAGATCTTACTAGATGCTGGTTTGTTTTTTTTTTTTTTTTTTTTTTTATCATGACCAAATAGCTGGGAAGCCTTCTGGTGCAGGAGGTGCAAGCTGGAAATTGGGTTCCAGGAGATGCAGGCTTGTAAATGATGTGGGAGTTGCCTGAGAAAGGGCAGCTCTCAGAGCTTCTAGAAAGTTCAAATCTCAGCAGGGCCTGAGAGCCCAATGCTGCAAGTTCCCCTCAGTGCTGTCCTCTGCTGGCACTTGGAGTAGGGGTAGGGAAAGGTGGAACTGAAGGGGATGTTTTGGTGTGAATCTTTGAAGGATCACAGCATAGTCACACATTTCCTCCATGAATTTAAAAACAGAATCCCAGACTGGTTTGGGTTGGAAGGGACCTTAAAGCTCATCCCACTCCACCCCCTGCCATGGGCAGGGACACCTTCCACTAGCGCAGGTTGCTCCAAGCCCCGTCCAGCCAGGCCTNTTGGGGTGGGAAGGGACCTTAAAGCTCACCCCACCCCCCCCCCTGCCATGGGCAGGGACACCTTCCACTAGCGCAGGTTGCTCCAAGCCCCGTCCAGCCAGGCCTGGAACACTTCAGGGATTGGAGCATCCACCACCTCTCGGGCAACCTGTGTCAGTGTTTCACAGCTCACATTGTAAAAAATGTCTTCTTTCTATGTGGTCTGAATCTACTCTCTTTTAGCTTAAAATGCTTGTGCCATGTCCTGTGTCCCAGCAGTTCTTTCCTGGGGCTGAAGCACGAAGCTGCATCCTGCGTTTAGGATATTTTGTTCCTTTAGAAACATTCATCCAGTGTTTTGTATGAAAATAAACTCTGCAGTTCCAAAGGATAATTCTATTTCTTCTATGTCTTCCCAGTGGCAACAAGCAACCACCCAGAGACTGACTACAAGAACAAAGACTGGGTTTTCATCAATTACACCTACAAGCGTTTCGAGGGCCTGACGGCCCGAGGAGCAATTCCATCCTATATGAAAGGAGGGAAGTAACACAGCTTTACCTGGGACTTCTGAGCCATGCAATTCTGTTGCTGTACTTTGGGTTTATACCCACAAAAGAACTAGTTTCTTTTTTATTAAAGAAAACTTGAGGGCTATCAACTCTTGGAGAAGACTTCAGGACTCTTTTGTTACACACCTGGTTGTTATTAAGGATTTGTCTTCTGTGCCATTGAAAAATTCCACGTTTGTATCATCTCTGCTGCCAGCACCTTTTGCTGCTTCAGGAACAAGAGATTTTTTTATATTCTTTGCCAGACTGTCCAGTCCATTGGGAGATGAGAGCAAGCTTTCCCTTTGGCATTGCAAAGCATGGGACTCTACAGGGCTGCGTCCAGTTCTGCATTAAGTGACAAACTCACTCTGCCAATTCTGCCAGCACTGTTTGCCCAGTAGCTGAGGACTCCAGGACAGAGGAAACAAAGCAATAATTGAAGCTTGAGACAGACAACTCTCCAGGAAACTGTCTAGTAGAAGGACACAACTCGGATTGCCTTAACCTTACTTTGTAGTGCTGTTTTTATAATGCTCCTTGGAAGCCTCTTCAATACCATTTCTCAGCTCTGTCACTGTGGCCTCCAGTTCTGGTGCACTTTACTTTTGGTACTAAGTGACCCTCAAGCCATTTAGTATTTTTTTCCTAAATTAAAAGATTTTGCAATACTTTTTCTTTCCTAAATAGAGGAGAAATGGGCCATTTCCTCCACTGAGCGCTGAGTTTTTGGTTACTGCATGTCAGGATGGATCCATAAACAATGCAGATAAACTACAGGTGATCACATAAGTGGGTCTGGAATTAGAGCAGAGGGAGGGAAATGCCAGGAACCTGATCCTTGGTGGGCAAGTTGTGCACAGCTGGGCCAGCTCTGAGGCTCCCCAGGCCAGCTGCTGCTGTTTCTGTGAGCTCTGCTGCATCTTCAGTGGTTTAAAGGCCAAAACCCATCTTCTGTTGCCTTTTTGCTGGTGGTTTTGAGCAGAACAGGATCAGATTGTTGCTGATGGAGGCCTGCCTGGTGTTTCCTCACACCAGAGCTGCTCTTGGTGTCCTGGCTGTACCATCTGTACCCAGAGCGTTCTGTGGATGGCACCTCATGGGGTCACTTTTGGGGCAGTGGAACCCACCGTGTCCACTCGTTGATTGTTGCTTACTCTAATTTATAAAAGTCCATTCAGTTCTGATCAGGGTCTCTCCAGGAGAGCCCCAAAGTGCCTTTCCTTGCCTAAGCCTCTCTCAGAACATGACAGCATTTTGGGAGGGAGAATCTGCCTCGGCTGAGCTTTTCCTAATTCCTTTATCTAACCACGAGCTCCGCTTTGTGCCCGTTTGTAGTTAACTCTGCACTTCCAGTTGCAGATGGCATTAACCCTCTGGCCTGCATGGTTCCAGTCTGGAATTTACAATCAGATATTAAAAATACAATTCAGTGAGGTTTCCAGAAGTGTATCTCAATTCAAATTGTCTTGGATTCCTGCAAACTTCTCTTGGTGCTGAACACTTAACTCCGGAGTACAGACAAGACAAAGCTCCAGTGATGTCTCACAGGAAAAAAAAGGCTTCCAGGTCTGTTTAGTCCTGACTTTCTTGATTAGAAAATGAAACAAAATGGATTTGTAGTAGAACTTTTTTTTATATAGAGGTGCTTTTAGGGAATGTTTACCTGATGTCTCTTGACTCGAGTGCCATCCCCAAGGTGGGGGACTGCCAGTACTGTACAGAACTCGTCAGGGTCCTCCCCTCACCACCCCCGTGCTTTTTGTACATGTCCTACAAGTTTATGACTTGCCATAAGCAATTCAGACAGCAGTTGGATCCTACCAAGCTGAAATGCAAAACTAGCCTTAATTTGAAGTCCCAGGACCTCTGTAGCCTGAAGGGCTCCCTTGGATGAATAAGGGCTAATGGAAGGAATGACTTAGAGGATCAGGCTTTCATCAACTCGTCCCTAGATCACATTCTGCTCCCTTTTGACTTTGCATGAAGGACTGATACCAGCTTCTCAATCTGTTCCATCCTTATCCTGAAGTTTGTTCTAGCCATTTGAAAATGTTGCCTTACAAACCATTGGAATTAATGTAAGACCATTTTTTTTTTCCAATTCCTAACAGCTTAGTTACTGCCTTAAAATTAAAAACAAAAATCAAAATCCTTTGAAGCTGCTGTGGATTAGGAACAAATGATTTTGAGATAATAGCTTCATTCTTAGCCCTTTACTGAAAGGGACCAGCATTTTTATTTATAAATACCAAAGATGAAGAAGCTAAACGATTTTGTGATAAGTTGCTGTAAAAAACAACTCTCTAGTACTGTGCATTGTGCATTTTTAGTGCTGTGTTTGAAGTGGGACCCCTCATGTGTGGCACTGGAGTCCAAGGTGAAGTTTTCAAAGGCATGAGGAGCAGTTGGGTACCTCATTCTTGTTGTCTTCCAGCAAAAGCTGTTGGACACACCTTTGCAGCGGGAGGTTCTGTATCCCAGCTGCATTGTAAGCTTGCATCCTGTTCCAGTTCTTTACCAACATTAGAGAAAAGTGTGTCTCCTACAGTGTCTCCTTCCCAGGATCCATACTTCATTGCTAACAGCAAGGATTTTGTATGCCTGTTACATCTCCCACAGTAGCCAAACATTTTTACATGTTTTTGTGGTTTGAGGTTATTAGTATCTTTTACTTTTTTTTTTTTAAAGATGCAGTTGCTGGATTTGTAGAAGTAATTCCAATCTGAATTTCTAACGGATCTGAACACCTTATGCTGCCAGTTCATCTCTGTATCATGCCTAGCACAAAGCTGCACTAAGTGTTTCTTATCACTGTGCCCTGACTCTGCCTTAACCTCTAAGTTGAAAAAGTGTTCTGTAAATATTTAAAAGCTGTTACAAAATTGCACTGTACAATTTGGCAGGTGTAGTCAACTTTTTATGGAGCGATCTCATTGTGTTGTAAATAAAATCCTCTTAGTAAACACACTCTTGTTGGTATGTTGTGTTTTACAAACAGGAATTGGAATCCTGGAATGGTTTGGGTTGGAAGGGACTTTAAAGCTCATCTATTCCCCCCTCCTGCCATGGCAGGGACACCTCCCATTATCCCAGGCTGCTCCAAGCCCCATCCAACCTGGCCTTGGACACTTCCAGGGATCCAGGGACAGCCACAGCTGCTCTGGGCACCCTGTGCCAGGGCCTCCCCACCCTCCCAGGGAAGAATTCCTTCCCAATATCCCATCTAACCCTGCCCTCTGGGGGAAGCCATTCCCCTTGTCCAGGTCCTGATGAAGAGTCCTCCTCCAGTTTTTTTGTAGCCCCTCCAGATAGTGGAAGGTGCTGTGAGGTCTTCACACAAATCCTACCTTGTTCAAACTCAGTGCCCTTCCCAAACTTCATCTTGGAAGTACATCCAAGGCTGAAGATGGAAATTGAAGCCAGACCTGCTCCAAAGCTGTTTTCTTCTGAAGACAAGTAGGTAGAAGTGAAGAGCACTTTTCACAGCACTGACCAAAAATACTGGGGCTTGTCAGAGATGCTGCAGTTTGTGGGTCAAGGAGTGTTTGTGCTGCCTTTAGAACATCACTGCAATGAGGTGTAGGGATGAACTTTGAGGTCCTCTCACCCCTAATGGTGGGAACATTTCCCTGCCAAACCAGGCTCTGATGCCAAACTACTCCAAGACTTCAGAATCACAACCCACACTTAATGAAGCAAAGAAACAAAACCCTGTAGCTCTCTATGCTCTGCCTGTTCTTCTACTCCACATTTAAAACAAATTTTAAAGGAGCCAAACAAGTCACATATAATTTATACTTTAATACAGAAAAGAAACCATACAGCTGGGGTTCATACACAGCACAGGAGCACTTCAGTACATCTAGAGTAAGACAAAAGTTGACCTTGTACTTGAAGTAGGTGACTGTGAGAGGAGGAAAAGCAAACACTTTTAAAATTTGATTCAGTGTTCCAATGGAACTCATTCTACTAACAAAATTTAAAATCCAAAATGAATAATTACTTGGGAAAGCCAATAAACTACAGTGGGTAAGTGGTAAAAACTGCATGGAAATCATGGGAGCTGGATAATGTCCAGCCCATGCTGAAGGTCCAGTCAGTTGCACAGGGAACCACAAGCTGCTACAGGCATTTACAGTCTGTAACTCCCAAAAGGGCCTGGTGCAGTTTAATAAACTGCCTGAGTCCTTCCAGAGGCTGAGCTGACCCTGGGCTCAGGGACACACTGGGTAGGATTTGGTTTGGCTAGATATGGTACTTTAGCTGTCAGATCCCAAAAGGTGCCATTGAGGTGCAATTCTCAGCACCTGATGCCTTGACACAGTCCTGAGGAGGAGCTCTGAACAACAGCCACACTTCAGTCCTTAGAGCAGAACATGTGGAACCTCCAATTCCAGCTCAGCTGGGCAATACCAACACTCATTTACTTAAACCTGACACTGCTGGGGAAGTAAATACACACTGGAAAACATAATCACAGAGCCTGGGGGCCACCACTGCTGGGCACTCAGGGCCTAGGGACAAGTTCCACCGCTGCTGGGCTCACCAGTGCTTCTGTCTGTCCTGAGGAACAGCTCATCACCAGGGCAACGAGTGGGGCTGGTCTGGCCCCTGCTGGAGGCTCATGGTCCATGCGTCCTCCTTTCTCTACCACATAAACAGCAACTCATCTGGAGCAACAACGGAGTGTCTGCACATCACCCCAGCTCTGTGCAGGAACCAAAGGACACTTCTCTGTACTGATCCAATGACACACAGGGAGGAGTTTTCAAAAGTAGTCAAGTGGAATTTGGGCATCTGAACACCTGGGACTCTTAGGAGGTCCTGAAATCTTCCCATAAGCACTTCTTTATAGAAGAGATCTATTTGCTGCATTTGGGAAAGAAGGTAAGAACGGAAACACTGAGAGAATGGAACTTGTATCCATACTAATGGAAACTAAAATGTGCCTTGGCAGAGATTTGTTACTTGCAACTAAAAATTTCTGCTTGATCTTGTTATGTTACTTGCACTGAAAACCACAAACACCAACCAGCAGCAAACTTCACTTCCACCATGCTCGTGGCAGTCAGAAGGAGAATAATAGAAATTTGCTTGATGTTGCAGCCTGCCAAAAAAGGATTAAACTTTCTAGGGCCAGGCCTACACCTCAGTTTTGCCAAGTCTGGCCAGGTAACTCAGCACCCACACGATCCAGGTTTCAACACCTTTGCCAGAGCAGCACTGACCTGTCCAGCTTTGTCAGGAGCTCTGTCCCTCTTTCTTCTTGGATGGTTTCAGCTTTTCTTTGCACCAGCACCATGTTTAAAACCTCTGGTTTGGGTACACAGAGCCTTTACACAGCCAGCAGAAGGGATGGCTTTGTGAGGCAGCCCTGGTGTGGGTGTCCTCAGCTCGGCTGGGGCAGTGCAGAACTCACTGTGTGCTCATCAGGGGTTAAGCCACTTCCTACACAGAACTCCCAAGGGAATCCCTACCTGTAACTCCCACAGGGAACTCAGTGCTGCAGGAGCAGGACCAGTGAGGCTCCAATCCACCTGAGCTAAAGCAGCCTGGAGTGTGCCTGTTCTTACAGTTACAGCTTTGTCAGCCCTAACCCAAATTCCCAGAGCCTTACATAGGTCAGGATAGTACACTCAGAGCAGCAAAGGAGAGTTGTTCCCAAGTATGTGCATTTTTCTCTACTGAAGGGTGGTTTACTATTGGTATTTCTTACCTGCCTGACAGCAAAATGGTCCAATCAGTTCCAAATTGGGAAGAAAATAGCTGGCTTTTTAAAGCTGCAGCAGCAGCTCCTTGGAGAGTCTACAGCAATTCTGACTGACTAAGGTGGATGAGACCAAGGATTTTACTCAGGTAGTAAACTGGGAGCTCTTCCACTGGCTCTATTTGTCTTAGCAGGGGGATGGAGAAGACAACTCAAAGTCTTCAGCATGCACAGTCACCTCCAGAAAGCTTCTTACATCTATTTGGCTATTAACAGATTTATTTTATTGGTAAAACATCAGCTACAGTCACTTTTGGGCTTTCCTTCAGCATGATCTACTCATTTTACTGAACTTAACAGAAAACATCCCTAAAAACAATGATTCCATCTCACGGAGAAATACAGATGGGGAATTCCTGTGAGCAGGCATATGCTTCCTATGCAACTGGTTCCTCCTTCCCTAGGGCAGCAGTTACAGCATGCTGGATCCAAAGCCAGGTGGCAGTGCAGATTCCTCCACGCTCAGGGTTTTGCTGTCACACTGTGCTACATTTCTGCTGGTTGATACAGAATATCATCTGTCCTGCTTTGATGTTCACTCCTCTGTAACTCACAAAAACAAAGCTGTGCCTAATGGTAAAGGAAAGCTTTGTCTTGACAGGCCCAGAATTTCCTCTCTCATGTCAAACAAGACGTTTCTACACACTTGTGCTCCTCCTTCAGAAGTTTAGATAAAATATTCAGCACCCACAATCCAGAAGCCTTTGTAGTAGAAACAACAGGTCATTTCTTTTTGCCTGAGGAGACGTTGCTTTTGATTGCACAATTAAGACTATGGAGTGTGGCTCTTTATTAACATGCTTGAAATATGACAACGTAGTAAGAGCACGAACGAGGACAAAGCACCTTGCAGGAGTCTGTGTCCCATCACCTGGGATCGAACTACGGCGAGAGGTTCCCACAAATCCAGCAGGATTCTCCACCCTGAGCCACACTAATCCGGTAGATCATTAACAACCATCTGGGAGAAGGGGGCATTCAGCCTGTCCAGTTCATCCACTTGTGGGGGGTGATGCATTATCACCTCGTGGTCCTCTGAAACATCATCCCCCACGGTGACCAGGTTTGTCAGGGATTTGCTCCGGACGCACTGGAAATCCACGTGGCGGCTCTTGCCCTCCTCCTTCTCCCAGGACATCTGGATGAACGGCCGCTGCACGTAGTTGTAGATCACCTCGGAGCGCCCACCCGGCCTCCTCTTCACCTTCTCCTTGCAGGTGGGATACCCTGCAAGCACAGACAGCCACTCAGTTCCACTGCACCTCTCTGGCTCACAAAGGGACAACAGGATTCCAGAACACCCAGGTAGGAGTGACTGTGGGACACACACACAGAACTCAGTAGACAAATGCTCAGATCCCACATTTAGCATTATTGGCTTGCCAAAGACTGTTTTCTTTTCCCCTGCAAATGAGTCCTGGAAGGGTGGACATCCTTCAAGAAGGAAAACTTAAAACTCCAGGAGCAGGTCATCCCCATGTGCCAAAAGATGAGCCAGTGAGGATGAGAAGGAAAAAGGGGCAGATAAATCAGGAGGACTATGAGGATGTTGTGAGGTTATGTGGGGACAAAATCAGGAGTCAAGGTTGAACATGAGCCCAGGTGGGCAACAAGGCCAAGGGCACCTGGGCTGTAGCAGCCATGGCCTGTCCAGCAGGCCCAGAGCAGTGATTGTCCCCTTGTACTGGGCACTGCTCAGGCACCTCGAGTACTGCATTCAATTCTGGGCCCCTCATAGGAAAGACAGTGAGGGCTGGAGTATGTTCAGGGAAGGGAATGGAGCTGGGGAAGGGGCTGGAGCCCCAGGAGGGGCTGAGGGAGCTGGCAAAGGGGCTCAGCCTGGAGAAAAGGAGGCTCAGGGGGGACCTTGTGGCTCCGCACAACTTTCTGACTAGAGGGGGCAGCCAGGAGGGGGTCAGGCTCTGGTCCCAGGGAACAAGGGAGAAGACAAGAGGAAACAGCCTCAAGCTGTGCTGGAGGTGTTTAGATTGGATATTAGAGAAAATTTCTTCACCAGGGGCTGTCCATCCCTGGCACAGGCTGTCCAGGGCAGTGGTAGAGTCACCATCCCTGGAAGGATTTAAAAGATGTGTGGATGTGGCACTTGGGGATGCGCTGGGCTTAACAGTTCTGGGTTAATGGTTGGACTCAATCATCTTGAGGGTTTTTCCAACCTAAATAATTTCATGATTCTCTGACAAGGGGGTGCAGCACTGTGTGTAGTCAGTCTGCAGGTGCTGCACAGCACCAGCCATTCTGTGAGCAAACATAGCTACTATAACAATAAGTCTCCCAGGACAGAGCTCAGCATTCTCTAAGCTCCCTAAGGGAATGCTTGGATCAGCAGGTGGAAGTATTTGACTCCTGTTTCCTGTTTACTCATTCCTAAGGACACAAGTCTTTCTCATACATGTTCCTTTTACTTTCCTTTAACTTCTAAGCCCCCTGGCCAATATCAGTGGAACATGCTAGAGGTAAAGGAAAAGCATGCTGAGTTTTAACTGGTTTCATAAAGATAAATGTAAAACACAGAGTAAACAAGGAAATGCCTGGAGTCCAGAAGAAATCAGGCTTTGCTGACTGTGGAGTCACCTGGTTATGCATTTCCCTTGCTGAAGCAGCACTTTACCTTCGATGCCAATGCGAATGTTCTTCAGGCCCCGCTCCTTTAACACAGCTTTGGCCACGTCCCGGTTCTCGATGTACTTGAAGAATCTGTACAGCTTGGAACTGTAAAGGACTTGAGAAATAAAAGGGGTGATTAGAATCTATAAAGGGGAACCCTCTCCCTGCTTCTGACATGCCCTGCTGTGCCAAAAGCCGGGTGTGGATTCCAAGAATTACTTCAGGTGTCTGTTTTCCTCACTGGGATTAATTGCACTTCCCTGTGGGAGGGCAGAGATGCACATCACAGTCTCCATAGACTGGGTGGTGATGCGAGTGTAAAGCAAAGAATATTCCTTCACTAAGGAGCCAGGAAAAGGCTGAGGGGGAGGCAGAAACAGAAGGAAAAGTGCAGTGAGTGCTGGGATCAGTTCTAACCAGCCTTGCATCCTGCCTTCAGCAGCACCCAGCTCATACAGAGCACACAAATCAGGGCTCCACGTGCCAGCATCTGCTCCTGGAGGAAGCCAGTTTGGGAATGTGTCCTTTCCTTATGGCTGGGTGTGTGTGGCACAGAGTGCAGAGCCCTTACTTTGTGAATACTCCTCTCCCATGGGAGGTGGATGATCCTCATCCCAGTCCACGGTGTCCTCATCGGTCAGCACGACGATGTGACACTCCCGCTCCCCCTTCCTGGCACTGTCCACCATGATGGGCAGGATCAGCTCCTCCAGGTAGCTGTCAAACTGCTTGTGAGCCCCATCATTGGAGAGCTCGTGTAACAGAGCACCTGAGGAGAGACAGAGCACAGGAGCTTTGCTACAGCATGAAAACATCCCAGCTCTGCACTTCCCTGATCCATCCAAGAGCACAGCCAGAATTCTCCTTCAGACAAAATGCTCAACATATGTTCAGACACATTGACAGCCTCCAGATCCAGAACTGGCAAAGTCAGAAGTGCAGGCTGCATTTCAAATGGGATGCAAATTGCACTGCAGAACCATTCCATTCCCATTAAAAACCCACCAAGCTCCAATCAATACAGTGAAACAGTAACAGACTGAATAATTAATTCATTATGATACTTGAATTTCCAGCAACAACCTCTACCCTTGAAAGTACATTTTGCTGCCTTCTCTGTGATCACTCACCAGAAAACAGGGCAGGAAATTCCACCCACAGCCTGTGTGATGATACCACACACCCCATTTCGGTAAAGTGCCTTTCACAGACCTGCCTGTGTTAAAAGTACTTCTCTTCTGCCACCATGCCCACCAAAAAGCTGCTCCCAGTCAAATCCCTTCATTACCAGGAATTCTACTACTTTTCAGATTTGGTATCCTTGGTTCCTGTTCTGCCCATGAGCCTTTAGCTTAAATTATTCATGATTCTCTGGTACATTTTGGATAGGGGTTATAATCCTGCTTTGAGCCTTCATTTTGTTGGCAGTAACAGCAAGTTCTGCTCAGCCTCTGTTAGAAAAAGAGACTAAAATGTTTATAATTTGCTCTTGGAGCAAAGTGCCTGTGTTCAGAAGGATTTGGTCACTTCACTTTGGATTGAAGCAGCCAAAAGAAAGCTGTTTAAATGCAACTTGAGCCCCAGTGAAATCCACATGTTCATGCTTAAACTAAAGCACAAGAACTGCACTGAATCAGGATCAGAGTGCTGAACGCCCTGGAGATCATCTCCTAAGAGCTGATTTCTCTCCATACTTACTTAAATCTTGACATTTGATTGTGTTGAAATCAAAGTTTATGCAGAGGTAATCACACGTGTCTCGAAGGTCTGGGATAGAAATCCCATCAGGGCAGTTAATGATTCCAGTTTTGTAATAATCCTGTGAAGAAAAGGACAGTTTTTGGAGAGAGAATTAAGAACATCTTGAACTATGATAATTCCTAATTACTTCTTTATTTTGTTTACCAATACTGGAGAGATACTGAAACTATTTGAAGCTCTGTATAAAATAAAACAGCCCTGCTTGTCTGAGAATCTGTATCTTTTCACAGTCTGAGAATCTCTATATTTTTGCAGATCCTCTAGGGTCTGATAAATGATGAGCTTCAGTTAAAACTTCCCCATGGCACAGGGTTGCATAATATCTCATATGCAATATGTATTTATATGCAAACACAAGGTCAGGATACAGCTCAGGAATTACAACAGCAGGACATAAAAAGGTAAAAGGCAATATGAGCAAATACCTGAATTGTGGACTTATACCAAAGCCTGCTACTATTTTTTTTTCTTTAGAAATCACAATGCAAAACATAAAACCAGAATGTCCCAGGGAGTGCAGCTGCCTGGAGATGGCTGAGCTGTGCACATGTGACAAACAGATGGTCTCTGTCCTTCCTCCGCAGGTGCAGAGCTGCCCTTACCAGCACGGTGCGGAACACGGCCGAGCTGATCCCCTCTGCGATCTCGTACTCGCCCTTCTCGTTGGGCCGGGTGAAGTTGTATTCTCTGCCTGGCCCAAACATTCTGGCAGGTAAAGAACAGTGTAAGTGCACAAGAACATCGAAATGCATTTACTCCAGAGAAAAACAGGTGCACTGGGGTTAAAAAAATTCTTCTCTGTGAGGGTGGGGAGGCCCTGGTAGAGACTGTCCAGAGCAGCTGTGGCTGCCCCAGTCCTGGAAGTGTCCAAGGCCAGGCTGGATGGGGCTTGGAGCAGCCTGGGATAGTGGAAGGTGCCCCTGCTCATGGCAGAGAGTGGAATGAACTGAACTTTAACGTCCCTTGCAGCTGAGGCCATTCCATGATTCTGTGATGATGCCCAGCAGTAACACAGAGATACAGTAACCTAAACCTCCACTCTGACCTCTTCCTTGGTAAATAAGGACAAGAGCTGGATCAGAGAGGCCAGGCCTCTGTTGCTATGGCTACTGCACTCCAAGGAATAAGGCAAAGGAACAGATCATTCAGTCCTGGGGCAGAAAATCCCCTGGCAATAAAGCCCTTGCACTGACCCACACCAGATAACTCCACATGGCTTTAGATGCCTTGTTTTACACAATAACCCACGCAAGGGTCAGTGACCCAACAGAACCCTTTGGTCAGAGAGGGAGGAAAGTGCTAGCAATACAGCACACGAGGATTTCTTGGTGCAGCAACAGGCTCCAACCCCTCAGCAGGAGCTGAGCAATTTCTCTTCTAGGAGAGTATCGAGAGGTGGCAGCAGGAGGGGATGGAGCATTATCATATTCCCCATTCAGGAGGAAGGTTATCAGCTGGGGACAGATGTACAGCTCACAGACCAGGCAAACACTTGGGGAGAAGGCAAAAGGAGACCACCTTTGACTAGAAGTGTCCATTTTTGATGGATATGGTCCAAAGGGAGACTTATCTAGAGAATTACCAGCTCTCCATCTGGTCAGGTCTTCTGGGCCTCACTCACAGCCAAATTCTGGCTGAGGTCACCGTGTGTACAGATGAGATCACAAAACAAACATTACATGTTTACTCCATTAAAAAAAAAAATTAGACTGTCTTGAGGTACCTTGAAGGTAACAGAAGTGACCCACCTTCCCAGCATGGTGTCAGGGTGAGCAGTGAAGATCTGGGGGTTCACTGCAAAGCGGGTGCCATCCACCACCAGGGTCACTTTCTCTGGAGCTACTGTCTGGGAACTGCTGCTTGAAGACAATGCACAGCATCCATGGCGTTCCTGGGTATTAAAATATTCCAGCTGTCTCTTGCTTCCATCTGGGATATGGCAGTTGTGAGGTTCTTCAGGAGCAGACAGCATGCTACTGATCTGGGGACTTACTGGGCAAGTGTTGTGTCGGCATTCAGAATCCGAACCTGAGGGACACAAACAAACGTTGCAAAGAGAGGACAGAATTTATTGAAAAACGTCATTTCATCGTAACACTTCCTACCGAAATGAGAAAACTGAGTCATGCAATAATTAAGGATGCCATAACTGTCAGGGTGATGTTATATGACATAAAACTAGGCTGTTATTGAACTGAACCAGCAGCTGGATGCTTTGGTGAGCCATGGTGCTTAATGTTACTCATTAAAGCAAGATGGATTCAAGTGAAAAGGGCAAGAGCACAGGAATTAAACAAAGCCTTAAATACAGACCCAGCCTGCTGGCAGGACTGCCACAGGAGGCTGAGCAGCAGCACACACCTCACCAGAGTGGTGCAAGGCAGTGCACAGTGCCCAGTGTGCCCAGTGCCAGTTCACGGTGGGCACACAGGACTGCCCAGATGCCTGCAGTGAATCTGATCAGGCACAGCCCCAGGCTGGCCAGGCTGTTCCCGTGGGTCTTGCCAAGATGCTGAACTCTGCTGTGAACCTCTGTCCTTTAGAGCAGCCTGGCACAGGCAGGGCACATACTCCCCAGTGCAAACTGCCCTGTGATACTGGAGCATTTTCCAAAACAAAACACCCCTTAAAACTCAAAACATAATCTCCCTTAAAGATTACAAGGCTGAGGGCATTCTCCTTACCCTCAGTCCTGGGAACTGCAGGGCTGTGACCTCCTATCACCACAGAACTTTCCTCTGACTCCTGGGCTGCTTGAGTTCTGTTTTCCACAGGACAATTGGAGTCCAGATTTCTCAACCAGTCTGTACCCCCAGCACAGTTGCCATTCATGCTGGGCCTCCGTGCCGTGAGGAGTTGCTGCCGTTTCCTCAGAGAAGAGCTGGAGAGAGAATTCCAGGTTGTTAGTTTTGGAAGAAATCCCCAAGCAATGAAGTTCTAATCCCTGTATTTGCTACCACAAACAAGGTCCCTCAGGCTCAAAAAGCATTTCTTCAGGTATTTAACTGTTTCAGAGGCTTATGGTGCTAGTTATGCCCCTACCCTCACCTGGGAAGAGGGGAAAAAAAGATTTTAGAGTAATCAGGGGTCTATTAAATATATTTAATCTATAGATCTTCACTTTTTTGAAGCTAAGTCTAAGGCCACTGATGTCTTTAAATCACCAGATGTGTGTTCCTGCAAATACCTTCCTGGCAACTCCTCTAGATCTCTACAGCCCTTTAAAAATGTTTATATTTTTGACTCCCAGTCCTGGCCAAATGAGCTCTATAACATGGTTACAGCCTGAAATACAACACTTTCCCAGTTAACAGCTCAGGCATTGCCTCTTAACCACTCTGAGATTTGACCAGGAGGTTCCCTGCTCCCAGTCATTGCTTTTTTCTTGATTTATGCCATGCTGTCACACAGTGCTCCCCCCAGTATTTAACCCACTACAGTCCCACAACAAGCACTTGGACAGTGCAGAGCAGCCATGGCTGGAGCAGCCCCACATATGATGCTTTAAGCACTGCCCCTCAGATCTGGGATGCTCTTCCAGCATGTGCAGAGACAGCTTCCTTTTATTCCAAATAATTCCTTCCTCCTTCTATCTTTAAGACCCACTTCACTCCTTGGTACCTCCTAACAGATCAGATCTCTTTGCTGTGTCTTTCCCTCATTCCCTCTGGCATTTGTTTTGCCCTGGATAAGAACCAGGTCTCCTCTCTTGGCTTCAAGTGTTTTCCTTTCACTCTCTCAAACATAAACCACCAATTTCCTCATTAATGAATTTTTCCAATTTCCCCCCTGCAGAACAATTGTCCTGTGTCTTTCCCTTGGCTGAATGAAGAGCGCAGGGCCTGTGGGTGCCACCTCTGACGCCTGGCAGAACGCTGCCATGGCAGAGACAAAGCACATAAAGCAGCACTAATAAAACAGCAAAATGCCAAGTCAGAGTTGCTGAGTTTTCTGGCCAGCACCTGCTGAGGGTGAAAGCCTTAATGAGCAGTTCTGTGGTGGGTTTCAAGTCCATCGTTACTGGCAGTCTGAATTAAGCATTTTATTCTTAATGAGAATTTTAAAAAGGGGTAACAATTTATTTCTTTTGTTCTGTAAACCCAATTCTAAGTTGTCAGCATTATTATATCTGTATATTTTTAGAAAATCTGCTGCTTACACATCATGTGATGGTCATCCAAAGGAAGATTTTTGGCAACAACAAATCCATTTCTTTTTTTAAAGGCTCTGGGTGGCTGCACAGTGACACAAGGAGCCCCCAAAGGTCATCTCAGTCCCAGCAACCTGAACAGCACCCAGAGCACTGCCTTCCTTCCCCTCTGCTCTCACCAAAATACCCAGTGTGGGAAAACTCCCTCTCCCCACACCTTCCAGGCTGCTTTTCTGTCCTGGCTGCCCAGACCCTGGAGAAACCCACCAGAACTCCCTGTGAATGCTGCCCTGTACCTGGGAATAGACTCATGGAATATCTTGAGTTAGAGAACATCAGTATGAGAGTCCACCTCCCTGCTGCTCACAGGACCACCCACAACTGAGCTGTGTGACCAAGCACCCTCCAGGGACAATCATGGAATATCCTGAGCTGGAAGGGACCCACAGGGATCACTGAGTCCAGCTCCTGGCCCTGCACAGACACCCCAATGATCCCACCCTGTCCCAGGAGCTCTGGCAGCCTCAGGGCTGTGCCCATTCCCTGGGGAACCTGTTCAGTGCCCCACCACCCTCTGGAGGAAGAACCTTTTCCAACATCTTAAGTGGGATGGATGTGGTCACACATGAACAAATCTTTTACCTGAACAAAAGTAACACAAACTCTGTGTGAACAACCTGAGCAATTCTCTGCCCTCTTCTCTCACGTGTCAGAGCAGCAAAGGGGTGGCAAAAAGTCCAGCAGTGCCAGGCAGTGGGACACAGGGGTGTGGAGGGAAATGTAAACATGAAAACCCACATACTCTAAAACACCCTAGAGGGAAAAAGCCCAACCCTCCCCAAGCTTTTAAATCAATTCCAAAACTGACAATGTCCAGTGGATCAAAAAGTCAACTATTCCCCTGCTTCATAGCACTGTAATTACTGTGAGGAAATGGAATTTTCAAGACTGCAAATGTGATTCCAAACACATTCACTGAATTATTACATTGTATGTTTTGACCCTGAGATTAGCTCAGTTGGCTGGAGCATGATGCTGATAACACCAAGGTTGGACATTCAATCCCTGCATGGGCCATTCACTGAAGAGTTGGACTTAATGATCCTTGTGGGTCCCTTTCAACTCAGAACATTCTGCAATCTGTAATCTGAACCAAAATGCTTTAAAATTTGGTAACTGCACTGAAAGCCAAACCTTGTTTTTTAAAAGGCAGTTTGATTTACTCAGGAAAAAGTATTTTGAGATGAGGAAAAGAATACCCTTGTTGAGCAGATATATAATCATAACCCTAAGGGAAAGCCCTTAAGGGGAGTCATTCCTGAGATCTGCTGGCTGTCAGGAGGAGCCCCAAAATGCTGAGTTGGAGGGACCTTAAAGCATCTCAAGGGACACCTCACCCTGGGTTGTGGATCAGGAACTCTTTTCCCCCTGCATTAATTTTCCTATATTGAAACAATATCCCTGACAAAGCAGGTGCTACCGCACTCACCAGGGAACAGAATTTGCTCTGTGAGCTGACAAGAACTCCATTAAGAAAACAAGATAAGCATGAAATTTACTTCTTGGGCCTCTTTCTTCCAGGAGTGCTCAATTGCTGCAGCTCAGCCAAAACCCTCCCCATGCAGTGCCTGAACAATCTCTTGATTATTTAATGCATTACTCAGCAGAGAGGAGAAATTAGGCAGGAAATCAGATGAATAAACAGAGTATATGAAGGCAAAGAGCAGCTTTATTCAGGGACACTTAGACTCCATAACTTCCCCAGAGCTCTGCCTTACAAGGCCCATTTAAGTGATGTCAAATAGCAGGAAACACCAACAGACTGAATTTCACAACAACCAAACTGGGTTGGGTGAATGTTGAAATCCTTGTTCATCACCTCAAGCTCTGAATTAAATGCAGAGACCTTGCAGACCTTTCAGCAGAGTCCTTAACTACAGCAGCTCAGAAATTATTTACAGAACTATCACTAGTTACACAGGAACTACAACACACCAATTTTCCCTTGTCATTCCCCTCCTCTGCTGCTTAGTCTGCTAAGCAGGATTGTCAGGGAAAAAATGTCCTGCTTGACACCTTTCTCCTCCTTTTCTGTTACAAGAAGCTGAGCACCAAGAAAACCTGCTAAAAACAGCTGCTCCTGGCAATGTGGTGGCTCTCCTGAGCATAGGATCTGACTTTCCTCTTTCCTGGAAGTGGAACATCCAGTCCTGCTGACCACCCTACCCAGCTCAGGCTGATGGCATTTCCCTGTCTCCTGGCCCCTCCTGGCATGCCAAAATCCTGCACACAGTGTGTCAGCAGAATTGAGGGAAATGAGAAAAGATCTTTTGGCACATCTGGCTGGTACAATAAATCCCCAAAGTGGTCATTTAACGTGACAAATATATTGCAAACACACCCAGAACCCAGTGGGGAAACAAGTACATAAAGACTTCAAGGCCAAACTCCTGCCTGACCAGCTTACAAATGTCCTGGTTTCCTTTCATACCCAGGATCAAGGAGAACTACCCGCGGTGAGAATGAATGCCTATAAATAACAATTAGCACCATTCAGCTTCAAAGCTTTTTACAAATATTAACTGCTCATTGCTCCTAAGAGCCCTGGGAAGCACTGCAGGGAAGCGTTTTATGAGAGAAAACAGGGACACAGAGGCAGAGACCTAATCCCCAGGATGAGAGCAGCCCACTGCCTACTCAGGTGTTACTCTGACTTGGAGCACGTTCACTACTCAGCTCCCTGCACCAGCAGCTGCCCTGTGTTAGCAGGACAAACACTCCCAGGTTACCACCCTCCTTAGAGGGCTCCTTCCATGCACGTTTCCACCCTCTGGGAAGTGTAAATTGGCTGGTACCACAGAATGGCTCAGTAGTGAACAGGCACCCTTCTCTGTGACCTGTCTGTGTGCTCAGATCCCGAAGGATCAGGTAAGGACCAGTCCACAGAGGAGCTGAAGCCTCACAGCTGGACTGTGGGAGCTGGATACTCAGGAGGAGAAAAGCCCCATGTCACATTCAGCACTAAAGGTCAGGGAAAGAGCTCCTCCAGCCAGAGAAAGGCTGGGATTTTAATTTTTTTAAAGGGAATCAGTATCAAAATCAAAAAAATCAAAATTCCCATCTGGCTCTGGCCTCTGGTTTTGCCATACTTGGAGCACGTGAGCCTCTCCTTCCTCTGGAACACAATGTCAAGAATGAGCTGTGCAACTGCACAAACATCTCTGTTCTCCAGACCCTGTGCTGGTGGTCCCACTGAAATCATCTCTATTTGAACTTGTCTAGAGCCTTGTCTTTTGTTGAAGGAAAAACATGGAAGTCATATTTAAACTGTTTTTAATCACGAAATGGAAACCCTTTAATTTTGCAATGCACCACTGGTACAAACAATTCATGCTGCAAATGCTTTGCAGAGATAAGAGGCTGATCCCTGCTCTTTGCAATCCTTAAGGAAGTGCTCTGGAATGTAGAGAGGCTGAGACATCTTCAGCACGTTATCCTTCCCCACCCTAAGGAATCTAAAGCACATCCAAAGCCACTTCCCAATGCATACAGTCTCACCCCATTACTGGAAGAGTTGAATGGCTTCACTTGCACAGAGCACCATGAACAAGGTGATGTGTGCCATGAAAGGAAACTCAAATACTGCAATGTGGCCAGCAGAGAAAACCCATTTAGATGCAGCACATTTATTAAGCAGGAGAAAACCAAAACATCAGTACAAATGTGCTGGTTTCTACTTTTTATTTATTGTATTACATAAATACAATATTTTATCATTTTTATAAAGATATACTCCTTATCACTGAAATTTTTTCAAGAGCCATTACAGAGTATTTTGGGTATGAAGAACTTCACAGAAACTTCAAGAAAAATCATGAAAGGCCTAACTGCCAAAATCCACTGAGGAGTAAAGCCCTTGCTATAAGATCTGACAGCTTATACAGGGTCTCACTGTCACCTGGTATGGCAAGAGAGAGGGTGTAAGAGAGTAAAAATAGTAGAAGTGAGTGGGTTTACTTCACCATTTGGTTTGCAAACGGTGAGGAAGGACCAGCAGTGAGTGAATCAGCTGCTGAACAATCCCCTCGTCTTCCTAAACCACAGCCTAACCACCACGACCGAAATAAAACTCCAAACAACTCATTTTTGAGGTGACAACGCTCCTTTAAGTCTACAAAAACATTCCCATGTACAATTATTCTCAGAAATATGAGCAAGCAGGAAACACGCGCACGCAGGGTGTGCCTGACCTAATTCCGCAGCCCTGCACTGGGAACGAGATGGATTTCTAATGGAACTGCACGTCTTTCCACAGCAGCTAAAGCCTGCCTTTCATTTGTGTCCTGCTTTAACCCCAGATGGCAACTGAGCCCCAAACAGCCACGTGCTCACTGCTCCCCGCTGGGATGGGGAGAGAACTGGAAGGGTAACTCGTGGGTTGAGATCCAGACATTTGAACTGGTAAAGGAAAAGAGGAGGTTGTGTGGAGACCTCACAGCACCTGCCAGGATCTGAAGGGGCTCCAAGGAAGCCAGAGAGGGACTGCTCATAATGAACTGGAGTGACAGGACAAAGGGGAATGGCTTCNGTTCCTTCTTTCCCCAGCTCTATATGCAGAGCATGATGCCACAAGGAGTGGAATATCCATCCCTGGGCCAGCTGCCCTGGCTGTGCTCCCCCAGCTCCTGTGCACCCCCAGCCCACTGGTGGGTGGGGAGCAAAAAAGGCCTTGGCTCTGTGTGAGCCCTGCTCAGTGATAACTAAAACACCTCTGTGTTATCAACCTCCTTTTTCCAGCAAAAATCCAAATCACAGCCCCCTCTAAGCTACTAGGAAGAAAATTAACTTTATATCAGCCAAAACCAGCATAAATTCTTAAAAGATCTCCTTAGAATATGCCAAAAGTTTCTCTAAACATAAAAGCAGAGAAACAAATTAGCAATGATTGACTTTGTNCCATCCCTGGAAGTGTCCAGGGCCAGACTGGACAGGGCTTGGAGCAACCTGGGATGGTGGAAGGTGTCCCTACGCATGGCAGGGGATGGAATATGATGAATTTTAAGGTTCCTTCTAACCCAAGCCTGGCATTCTGTGGCTCTATAAAAACAAAGCAAAAAAGGAATTCCTTCTCCAGTTTCCATTGGCAGAAAGGTGTTCAGCCATGTCCAGGAAAGCAGCGCTCCAACACAAGGGAATAAAAACACCATCACTCCTAACATCCCCCCTTGTTCCTTCTTTCCCCAGCTCTATATGCAGAGCATGATGCCACAAGGAGTGGAATATCCATCCCTGGGCCAGCTTGCCAGGCTGTGTTCCCCCAGCTCCTGTGCACCCCCAGCCCACTGGTGGGTGGGGAGCAAAAAAGGCCTTGGCTCTGTGTGAGCCCTGCTCAGTGATAACTAAAACAGCTCTGTGTTATCAACCTTCTTTTTCCAGCAAAAATCCAAATCACAGCCCCCTGTAAGCTACTAGGAAGAAAATTAACTTTATATCAGCCAAAACCAGCATAAATTCTTAAAAGATCTCCTTAGAATATGCCAAAAGTTTCTCTAAACATAAAAGCAGAGAAACAAATTAGCAATGATTGACTTTGTACTTTGGAGAGAAAAAGGGCATTCTCATGGGTTTAAGATAAATAAGGAGAAGTGTTTCCTGTACCTAAGCATTAGGGGAATCACTGTAAGGTATAAACCACAGCAGGGAATGCAGCACAGAGATAATGGATCTCCCCTGGGCTGGGTAACATTGGTTAAGTAAAAAAGCAGCCATCAAATCTGATATAAACAATTATAATATTGGCAAGTAGGTAGCTACCCAACTTCTAATTTTCATAGTAACTATTTGCTTCTGATCATCAGATGAACACCTTCCCAGGGAGAGAGAAAAAGAGAAAAAACAAACCATTCTGCCTGTCAGCTCAGTTCACCTGCAATAAAAACTTCCCAGTTGCTGGGAGGCATTCCAGAGGCTGTGCAGACTGATAGGAACTCATCTGGTAGAAAGAAAGGGAAAAGGTGAAATGTTCTCCTCTATTAAAAACTTAGATCAGACCTGATGGTTCATTCTGTGACTATGAAGGACCTTAAAGCCTCCCCCAGTGCCACAGGCAGGGACACCTTCCACTGTCCCAGGCTGCTCCAAGCCCCAGTGTCCAACCTGGCCTTGGACACTTCCAGGGATCCAGGGACAGCCACAGTTTCTCTGGGCACTCTGTGCCAGCGCCTGCCCACCCTCCCAGGGAACAATTCCTGCCCAGCATCCCATCTACCCCTGCCCTCTGGCAGTGGGAATCCATTCCCTTGTCCTGTCACTTCAGGTTCTTGTCCCAAGCCCCTCTCCAGCTCTCTTAGAATTCCTTTAGGCACTGGAAGGAGGTCTAAGGTCTCCCTGGAGCCTTCTCCTGTCCAGGTTGGACATCCCCAGCTCCCAGCCTGGCTCCTCAGGTCTCTCCCAACCTGAGCAATGGGCTGAGCCCCGAGCACTGCCCTGTGCACCTGAACCAACAGAGATGCTCAGGGCAGGGTGAGACTTGGCACTCCCTGGCACCTGTGGATACACCTGGAGCACAACAGGGAAGTGCATTCACCTGGACTGCACCAGAGAGAGAAAAACATCTAACTGCAGCCTTCAGGTGCTTTTCACAAACCTCCTACTGATCCTCAGTTCATTTTCCCAACACAAACACAGACAATAAAAGCTGATTTATAGGCTGAACCAGCACAGGCACATGACAAAAAGCTTTTCCCTTGTTATGAAATAACTCTATCAATATACAGAGGATTCATTTTCCATCTGGCTTCAAATGATAGATGGAAAATAATGTCCAGCAGGCCTGATGCAATGCAGGACAGCCCGAAAATGCTGGCAAGAGACAGCAAGGAGGCTGATGAAATGCTTGATTGTTTCTCCCATCCTGTGCATAGTGCTGCACTGTTAGCAAAGTTTACTGACTTACTCATTTACTTGAGGCTCAACAAAAATCCACTGTTTCTACAAATGCAATTCAAAACTACAGTTGGCAATATGGGTTGAAGGGTTTAACACTGCACTTGCACACCTTGATTTAAGACCTGGGGGTCACCAGGTCCTTCTGTCACCACCAGAGCTCAGTTTATGCACTGAACTGACCCCTCATCAGTGCCCCACACTGACAGCAGCTTTCCTTTTGCCCATTTACAATCACCAAGACTGATACCTGCAGAAAAATAATGGAGATTTATTAACTGGATGTAACCTATTACAGACTTTCCCAAAATAGGAAGGTCACACCGTGACAGCCTCATCAACAGAACAGATGAAATGCATCCAGCAATGTCCCACCATGGGAGCAAAATTCCTCACCATGGCAACAAGTTACTGCTTTTTTTATTTCCTTCCCTCTGAGGCCCAGGGTATTCATGTTAGAGAGCAAACCCAAGCAAACTGTAGAGGGTATCTCCTCACAATACTGGAATAAAGACAGTCATCTGCAAAATTATATTTGATCCTCATGAAGAGCTTCTTAGCACTATGGCAGTGGCAGCTTTGCCAGTGCTATCTGATTAAATTCAGCACTTTTAATAAAGCTGGCCATGCCCATATAAAATACACACCTCCTTCCTCGGCAGAAGGTTGGAGTGTGCAGATCTCATCAGGAAAAAAGGAAAAAAACTGTGGCAAAAGATGAGCTGTTGCAGGCTATTTTTGTCTAGAGACAGGAAAAACAAATGTTCCCTGCCAAAATAAACAATACTGAGCTAAATAAAGTTTTAAGGCAGTTGACACCTGTGAGTTACACTTTCCCTTCACCTATGTTAAATTAAGCTATAAATATTTAGGTGAAAGCCTGCGACAGGAATAAGTGCTGCAGACAACAGAGTTTGCCTGTGTTCTCTTTTCTACCATTTGTGCAAAAGTATTTATAAAGCTTTCAGGAAATCCCACGCACTTCAGCAAAGCACAAAAGCAAGGGCTGCCTTATCCCTTTGGAATTAAAAAAGCTTTTATTTCTCAACTTCTGTTCTTAGGTAGTTAAATCAAACTTGCTTCCAAATTCCCACGGTTTCAATTGCTGCATTTATATCAGGAGAAGTCCAGTTTTTCAATTATAAACTGCAGCAAGCAGCGTAAGGACAAGAGTATTTCTGAGGGAGTCCTACCAGAGAATCTGATCCACCTGCAACCACCAGAAGCTCTAGCAGAACTGCTCACCCACATTTCCTGGTGGAACTCTGGAGCAAACCCTGTGCCAAGCACCCCTCACTTACTGCCGGCTCATCCGTGCTCGGTGCTCGCTGCACCACGATCCCGAAATCCCGCCGGAGCAGAGGGAAGCACCAGCGCACGGCAAAGCTTCGAGTTTAAACTCTTTGAGCAGCGCTGGTCACTCCCCCAAAGCCCGGGCGGCTGATTCATGTAAATATTTCAGGTTAAAAGTCCCTCCAGCTGATTCATGGAAAGTTTGAATATCATCTGTGAGGTAACAGCTTTAAGTCTCCAGGAAAAGCCTCCCGAATATTTCTCTCTCTTCAGATTGCTCATCCAGACAGTTCGTGCAAGAATTGTGTGGTAGAAAAGGCTCAATTTTATTAAACTCTTGATGCCATTTGGTGAAACGCCTTCATGCCCACACTTCCCTTAGACAGGCAAAGAGGAATCAGCCACCAGAATTTTTGGTTATGTACATAACTATGTGCACATGGATTCCCAAGCCCAGGAGCCTTAGGACTTGGGCCCAAACAAATTTCCAGTAACTGAGGATAAAATGAGTTATTCTGACCGATCAGTGCATTGCTGTGAAATTAATGTCTCAGCTGAAGAGCCTCAAAAAGAACCACCACTTTGCCTCAGTGCTCCAGTGCCATGGCCAAGGCAATACATGTTTATGTCACCTGGAAATGTTACCCTCTGTCAGCTCAAATATTAAATCAATCGATTCTATTTCTTACTGCTTTCCCCTAAGATACAGCCTGATTGCTCAGAGACTGCTCCAAACACAATTCCACAAAACAACAGGATTAAATATATCACATATCACCAATAATATATAATTTTTAATGCAAAAAGAGTCTAAACAGACAGGAAACTATTTTCCTCCTGACTCATGCCAGTGACAAAGGACATGTCCTGACAAGTCTGAATGAAAGATGCCTTTAGAAAGCTCTTGATCAAAAACAAAACAAGCAACACAACATAGAAAAAAATCCCAAGTCGGTAATTTACTAACTTTCGTATGTAAAAACTTTTTACTTTTGGTTTGGGGGCAAGATTTTATTTCTTTAATGTCCAATCCTCTCATCTGTCTAGATACAGGTGCAATAAAGTACCTGTGGCCTGGCAAAGAGGCTGGGGGAATGTAAACAGCAAGAACCTCTAATCATCAACAAGTGTCCCACACCAAGTGAAGCTGGTTGCAACCATCAGGAGAAAGAATAGATTTTTATGTTTTTATATATCATTTACATAATTTGTACATGTATTATTTATAAATTAGCTTTAATAAAGCTAATTTTTGTTTTTAAAGCTAATGTTTGTTTCAAAACTAATGTGTATTTTTAGCACAGCAACTGTCCACTGTGAATCTCTTGAGATGAGAAGTGGCGTAGTATCAGTGTGTTTTGACTTATGTAAGTTTGAATTTTAATTTAAGTAAAAATTAAAAATTCAGCAGAGACAATATCCTAAACCAAAATTCCTCTACTCATTTACAGAGCTTTTGGTTTGCTACAAAAAGTCATCTGACATTTCACCCAGGGCAAAGAGCACCTACTTGTTCTGACTCTTATTTTAGAAAGGCTGCGAGCAGCTCAAAACTCCACCTTCCTTCTCTGGAAGGGATCCCAACAAGTAACTGCTCACTCACTCCCAGCTCATCTGCTACAACTCTGCCCTACAACTGCCATTCATTTCTAACCAATTACACGGCAGCAGCTCGGAAAACTAACAATAGGTGGCACATTTTTGAAAGTTGGATGCAGTTACAGGAGCTTTCAAAATAATAACAATGAAAAAACTCAAAGCAAACCCAAGAAATAAACGCAGGGAGGCTGCAATGGCATGCAATTAAATTTCCAAGGAAATATTGCCACGCTGAGAAGGAGGTTCAGACTCCAGGTCCAGCAGAAGTCTGTGGAAGGGCAGAACCAGGCTTGGGAAAAGTCAGGCGCCCTGAGCCAGCAGTGGGGATGTTTCCCCAGGTCTGGGAGGGTTCAGGTGCCCTCAGCCAGCAGTGGGACCTTTCCCCAGGTCTGGGAGAGTTCAGGTGTCCTCAGCCAGCACTGGGGACCTTTCCCCAGGTCTGGGAGGGGTCAGGCTGGAATGGGGTCCCTGCCAGGGGCATTATCTGCCATCCCCACAGGGAGCTGCCCTATCTCACCACAACAGGTGCTGGAAGCCTGTTCAGATAAAGCCACAGAATTTTCCTACAGAAGGGCAGAGATGCTCCTTTGAGCTGAGGCACAAAGAGAATATTATCAGTGCTGTCCTTAGAACAGAGCTCTCTGAATCAGACACATGGTTTAATTCTCATTAAGATACAGACAATAAGAAAAAGCAAAACAAACATAAGGCTCCTTTCACAGTGCAGCTGAGTTAGTAACTGCAAGTAATACTGAGTAATCCGAAACCAAAATAAACACAGGAGTTTTATTTAGCACAATTACAGTTCTTCGGAAAACACCTCCTGATTTATTTTGAGGAAGGCAAAAGCAGGGGCTACAATTTCATGTAGGTGAGGTCAACCATTAGCACTCTGGTAATTCATGTCAGCAGAGAACCTGATACCTTATTTTCAAGACTGAAAAAACAGTTCATGATTTCAAATCAGCCAAAGTTTACAAGAGGACATTGGCAAGACACTTCTTGCTTTGTTTACATGCCTGGATAAATATTTTACATGTCAAGCATAGTTATAACACTTTCTAAGAATATTCCATTACATTCTTTCTTCTATGACTAACAATTCTTCCACAAAAATATTTGGCTAGGGCTGTGTTACAGCAAAATTAGCCAGGAACTGGAGCCATATTTTGAGGGAGTAAAAAAGGGAAAATACCACCAAAAACAAAACAAAACACCGAAATTGAAAAAGCAGAGAAGATGCCTATTTCAACACACATAATGAGGTGTTTGTGCTGAGGCAAGGTGCCCATTTGGGTACTGGATAAGGTCACTCTTGAAAGGGCAAGTTCTAGAATTGAAGTGTATTCCAGAACAGGCCTCTCTGGCTTGTTTTTACCTTGACAAGCAAGAACCCAGCAATATTCTAGTCAAAACTGTAGCTGGTTTTGTGTTTATCTCAAAGATAACATGCAGAAGAAATGCCAGGGGTTTTAAAAAGTTACTTATTTCAAGGAAATGGTCTTCAAAGCCTGTCCTTATGAGGAATATTCACTCTTCTGCTGAACAATCCAAGAGATTCTCTTGGAAATTAATTAGCATCTTCCAGCAGTAGAGCTTATGTGTGATTTTAATAGTTCTTAACAAGAAGACAGATTTTCCTGCAGAGCCTGCTAATTAAAGGGTCTATAAATATCCCAAAAGAAGTCCCCTCTAACCCGAGGATTTTAACTCAGTCCTGACCAGGGCTGACCACACTGTGACATTTTAGAGCTCTTAAGATGGCCTGCATAAAATGGGGTGGCTTTTGTCAGTCTGGCTGAAGACACAAGACATCAATCACCTCTTACTGCTAAACCTGGAGCACCTCTCCCATAAGCAGAAGTCTCAGCAGGGGAACATTAATGTTTCCTCCAGCCCCGTGTGCCAGACACAGCCTGGGCAGCACGAGGGGCTGGAATGCTCCTTGTCAGGGCTCCAGCTGCTCCAGAAGGAAAGGTTTTAAGGCTCATGGCTCTGAGTCTGGTTCACAGGAGGTTTTGTTTTGAGTTATTTTTACTTCAGCTGTGACAGCCTTCTAATTAAAGATAGCACTAAGTGTCTCCAGCACACAAGGTGAGAGGCTGGAGAACACTCTGTTTTCTGCATTAAGAATTGTTTCATCTCTCAGAAATGCAATCATTCCACTCTCCAAGTGGTGAAGTGGTATTTTCTATAGCTGTTTATACCACCTTTAAAATGCTCTTGGAATGACTTAACAGCACAAAGTCAAGACACATGAAGGTGCCACAGCTATGGCATATTAACCAATTTTGTGAAAACAACTAATTTTAAAAACCAACTTTAAAAAGAAGAGGTCCATGATCTTGGCAAAGAACATTTTATAACAGGGACATTTGACAAACAGGACACCATTTAAATATAGCACAACACTAATGCACAAAGCTCTCCACAGCTTTACAGTTATCAATAAACAAATCCAGTTTCCCCCTTGCTCAGCCAGCACAAGGTAACAGAAATCATTAGACTGGTTTCACTTCAGCAGCTTGTGCACAGCATCCCCAGCTGACCTTCTGTAACCCAGCTGTTTGTCACCCCTCAGGCCTGCCAGCAAACCTGCACATGAACACAGCTCCTTGCATCAAATCCTGGTCTTGCTGAGGGACACCTGGTTCAGCCCTGCCAGGGGACTTCCACCCCCAGAACACCAGAGCAGGGACAGAGCTGTCCCAGCGCCCTTCCCACCCCACCCAGCACATCCCACATCCCTGAGCTGGGCAGGGGCAGACACATCCAGCCCCATTACTGGATGTGAACCAGGACAGAATGCTGGGAATGAGAAAGCTCCTCTCCCACGTGCCCAAGAAATGCTCCTGATCAATATTGTTCTCCATTAGTGCAGCAGCCAAATCGATGGCTTCGACCACACTCAGAGGGAGCTCTGAAATCGCTGGGCAGCACAGCTGGGCCAGAGATCAGCAGCATTTAGAGTAACAGCTAAAACCTGCCTGTCCCAAGTGACTCACACATTAACTGATTTACACATGCTTAGGATGGATCTCAGCAAAGCCTGGATATGGGCAAAACCTTATGGTCTTTAGGTGCTTTACATTAAAGCTGAACCACTTCTCAAATATACCTGAATCATCTGATTTGCACATGACTGAATAATCTTATGATTTTTCATATTTGTAACTTGGTCAGTCTGAAAGGAAAAAGAAAAATTAGATCCTATAGAAAAAGGTCAGGTTGTGCTCATATATATGAGAGAAACTCCATGGATTTAAGAAATCAAATTTTAACAGCAAATCAAAACCTGAGATTTTAACAATCTCTATTTCTTTTCTATTCCTTAGTTGGATTCCTTTCCCAACACAGGCAGTAAAGTCTTTTTTTCCAAAACCCCTATCAGTTTAAAGGCCTTTGCTATGTACACATCCCTGTCCTGAGGCTGTATCAGCCCCTGCCATCTGACCAAGGGCTTCTCAGCAAGCACCAGACTACAGGGAAGTCTGTGAGTGCCTGCTGGAACATTTCTGTCAATGGATTAGGGAACTCATTCATAACCACCAACTGCCACAGCAGATAACATTCCAGACAGACAGAAGCTTTTCTGTGGGTAGAGATTATGTAACACCACGATTTTTAATCCACTTGCCCAGAGGAAGAAGAAATGAGCTCACTTTCACTGAGGTTAAAGCCACCTTATTCTGTTTTTCTCTGTTGTTTGTTCCAGTCATGTTGAACTACCAGATGATACTGAGCATATGAACTGAGGGACTTGTAAAATCCACCCCACTCATCTCCAGTCCCTCCAGAAACTCTGCTGCTGCTGCCATCAGTTTCTCTCTTCCTGCCTTTTCCCTACTCACATCTTTTGTGGACCTCTCACCCCAATTTATCCAAGTTACCAGAATAACCTGAGAACTGCAGTCATTCAGTTACTAAACAGGCACCACTTAGAGAAAAATAATGTGAATGGTTATTAAACTGAGCATATTGCTCAAACTGGGGCAGATGCTTAATCCTGCCAGTTTACAGGACATGCAGTGGCATCACGTGGACTCACAGATTCATTTCAGGAAACGTGACCAGCTGCTGTCCCAGCACAGCGAGCCACAGGGTTGGGCTCCAAGGCACTCAGCTATGCTTTCCAGTCCAGGAATCACATTTATTGAAAACCCCTCTTTTATTCAACATGACCTAGTTATTTACATCTTCCTCATCTGTTTTGCAAAGCTGTGTAGCCAAAACTTTGCATACAAACCACGTGGCAGCAGCAATCATTAACTGTTACACACTACTTCTTCCTGCTGTACAAGGGTCAGCTCTGTTTTTATGGCTGCCAAACTCTGCTTCTTTCTGAAAACTTCCTGATTCAATGGACTAAACTCTGACACCCAACACGGGTCAGGGACATAGCACTGTTTTATGGGAGCTGCTTGGGAAATGCATTCATTTCTCAGTTCTTGGAACACATACTGTTGTCACTGAGAGCAGGACTGACTAATACACTCTAATCTAGACTATCTGTACACAAATTGCAGAGGCAGACCTGACACAGAGCTGTACTCTCATTTCTCTGTCTTTAGTCCATTTCCATCATCTCTTTTTTATTGCTTGTTTTGGCTATTTCTTTATTGAATCTCAGGCAGCTTTTTATTCTTGCAGTAAAAAGCTGAGTAATTCTCAGCCACTCTGACAGTGGGATACATCTGACTTACATTTTATAGTTCACAAGGGTATTTCTGTATTTGTGTGTTCAGCAAGGCAATGGTTGAACATTCCTGCTCCCAGGAGCAATCCATGGATTAACACCATTTTTAATAGCTGCCTAGAACATGTTTGAGGTTGTTCTGAGGGCAACAAGAAAATAACAATCACAAATTGCAAAAGAAATTACTGAATGTTGAGCTTCAGCACCTACAGCCCATGTTCAATGCTGCTTCCAAGACTAACAGATATTGATTTTCCTCCTCAATTTCAGGCCTATGCTTATGGACCAGCTGCCCTTCAAAAGTCCTTAGTCCTCTTCTGTGCTCCAAAAAGTGGATCCAAAGTCCACAGTGGCCAGTCTGAAGTCTCTGCTGAGGCTGGAGGACACATTGGGACTGCAAATTAGAACTGGAGCAAGACACAGGAGGAGAAATGGTTGTGAAAACTCATGGAATAACACAGGGAAGGCAGGTTGCAGGACTTCAGCTACTTCAGTACCTGTAATTATTGCTCTGTAACACTCCTGTAACCCCACTGGCTGGGTTACAAGCCCCAGCCTCTCTGCACTGTCATGGCTCAGAACAGGGAGGCTTTTCAGTGAACAATTCACATGGCAAGGCCATCCAAAAGCCAGAGACCCCAGACTGTACCAACCTTGGCAGAGACGGTCCAGCGGCGCTACCCGACTGTCATGACGGAATCGGAGGGATGAGAAACCTGAAACCAGAGGGGCTTTCATCAGCAGCCTGGCCAGGGCTCCCCAAAAACCAGATACTGCAATCACACTGCTTCCACAAAAATGTTAATGACACCAAATTGGTAATTTCTGAACTTTGTTAGTTCTGGTTATGCTATTTATGAATAAAGGAAGGAAAAAGTGCTGATGCCTCCCCATCCTTTTACATTTTCCCCCACAGAAAAGGTCTTTATTGTGTTGCTTGGATGTGGGTTAAATTAGCCAGCAATGCACTGATCCTCTGGCTAAATTCACTTTTTATTAAGAAACTCATTTAAAAATCAGGAGATCCTTTAGACAGCTCAAGTGACCTTTATCAGCAGGCACCAACTCAGCATTTTTCTTGTAAAGAAAGAGCTCATTGTCCACACACTCCTCTGGGATCTCCAAGCAGAACACAGCAGTCTCAGAGTCCACCCCAAGCTGAAGCTTTCAGGAGACTCACTTGGCATTTATCAGGCAGGATGTGACTTTCTAGAAGGAGGAAGAGTTCCTGACAGAGTCTTTGGCAAGCACAGGCACCAAAGACAGAGCACACAGGTGCTATTTCAGCAGTGCTGCAAGGCTCCTTCCCCCAGTTATTTGGCTGCTGAGTTGGCCTCTCATCGTGCAGTGACTTTCCAAACAGACTCTGCAACTGTGTGATGCAATTATTAATCCAGTCCCACTGCCTGGTCAATGTCCCTTGATGATCACAGCTTTTGGCAAAGGGGGACAAAGGTGTGGCTGACCACAGCACTGGAGCCTTACAGCAAATTCATTACACAGGGTGAAACGTTATTTCTTTTCTCTACACCCAAATTTTCTACTTACGGGTTTTCAGGTGTTTAAGTAGAATTAATAGCAAGATTTTAAAACAATATTGTGCTTTGATTCTCCTGACTGCACTGCTACACAGTGAACTGAACACTTGGCTGCCTGTCACGGGCACATGGAACGAGTTCAAGACAAGGTCGAGTGACAAACACATCCTGGCATGGCCCAAACTCGGGGCTGAAAGCATCAACTAATAAAATGAAATGATGATTATTCTGACTTCTCATGACCTGTAAAGACAGACTGAGCCACCACACAAAAAATGTTACAATATCCTGAACAGAAAACTCCAAGCAAATGGTGATGAAACCTCTTGGATTCTGAGAAGGCAGGACTGAGCATGCCAAAACATGAAGATACTTCAAAGAGACTGAGGTAAGATCAGATTTATGATCAACTCAGCTGAAGTAAGAGAGTTTCTCAAGTCTGATGGTTAAAAATACTTTGGGGATGCAAATATCAATAACTGGTGTGCAGAGTTCAGACAAGGCCACCTCTGGAGCACAGGAAAACAAAGTGTAACTTTGAGTGATTTTATACTGAACACATCCAACAACCCTAGATGGATCTTAGATGATACATTTCTGTCAGCACAACCAGTGATGAGGCTCCTGGAATTACTGTCTTATCTGCCACTTCAAGAACTGTCTCAAAACCTTTCCAGAAAATAAACAACCTCAAGAAAACCCCATATTCACTTTCTCTGCCGTAGGTACGTGCACTTTTGAGCATTAAACAGCTCAAATTGTTGCCCTGATTTTTCAGCCTTCTGATGTTTTCATTCTTCGACTAGAGAGTTCTCACGCATTGTAACAAAAAAAAAAAGACTGATATTTGGTAAATACATTCCTTCCAGGGGGAAGGACAAATTGATGGACTGCTGGTTTGACCAGTGGGGTCTGAGGGGTGTCAACCTCGTCCCCCAGTCACTGGTCAAACTCCCAACTCTATTTAAACCCTGAATCTAAAAATAAAGTGCTTTTTCTCACTCTCAACTTGACGAGTGAGTGTCCTTCTTTTCGTGCCCTCTTGTGACACTCAAATGACTTTGCTACTTGGTTCTCACCACTGTTAAGAAGGAGAGAAATAACCAGTTTGGTTCTTTCATCTACAACTTCTTCCAGCTGTCCCTGCAGCTTGACTGAGCTCACTGAACTCCACTCACCTGTAGAGAGTAACTACAAAACAGAAAGCTCCCCCAAAACAAAATGATGCAATGAACTCCTACCAGAAAGATCATTCCTTTCAAGCCCACATCAAACACAAAACTCATCCCCTTTAATTCTGGCACCAGAAGACAGCATCAAAAGATATCAAAAGAGCATTTCATGTGCTGCAAATTAGTCTGTCCAGAAACAAACACCAACAAATCAGCACACCTCTTTTTCCATGACAGCAGAACTTACTTTAACCTGTCCTTATGTGCTGTAAGATAAGCTCAAATAAGTCTAGACACAGTCTTCTGCACAGGCCTCACTTGGTTTACACAAACTGCTGCATTCAGCCATAAGATCAGAACATGGATGTTATTATGGGAAAAAAAGACAATTGTTGTACAGGCTGCTTTGCAGAAGAGGAATTGTTAGTGATGTAAATACAGAGTTATGCTATAAACAGTGTATTTATTTTAGCAAAAGGTGACTGCTTCCCTAAACAGAATAATAATAATAATAAAGGCACGTGGAAATCAGTCTGGAGAATAATAAACAAGCAGCTTTGCCTACACACTAACCCACAGTTCCTGACCCAACTAATTCACTGTTTTGATGCTCAGATCACTGCAAACACTTCTGAGAACTGAGCACTGAGGTATTTATAACCCTCAAAGCCAGGTGACCGTGAGCAGTGCAGCCTCACAGCTCCTGCACAGGGTAAACAAGGACACACCAGAAGAGGGAAAGCTCAGCCTTCCCTTCCCGTTGACTCCCAGACACGACTTCCTCCCAATGAGCTGTGACTGCTGCTGCTGCCAGCAGGAGGGACTGGGACTGAGGTGAGGAGAAGGCTCTCACAGGGACCACAGGTGAACTTTCTGCCCTAAAGCCATAATCTACAGCTACCACACGATTTGGGTTGCAGCAACTCTGGCAAAACAATCCAAAACACAAAACAATTCAAATTCTCCCTACAGATGTTCTCAACCTCCCAGGTTTACAAAATCCCAGAATGGTCTGGGTGGGAAGAGACCTTAAAGCTCACCCTGCCCCCCCCCCTGCCATGGCCAGGAACACCTTCCACTGTCCCAGGCTGTTCCAAGCCCCATCCTTGGACACTTCCAGGGATCCAGGGGCAGCCACAGCTGCTCTGGGCACCCTGTGCCAGGGCCTGCCCATCCTCACAGGAAAGAATTTTTTCCTAATATCCTCTCTAACCCTACTGTCAGGGTGAAGCCCTTCTCCCTTGTCCTGTCACTCCAGGCCCTTGTAAACAGTTTCTCTCCATCTTTCTGCAGGCTCCCTTCAGCTCCTGACATAACAGTCACCCCAAACCTTGTCTTTTCCAGCCTGAACAATCCCAAACCTCAGCCTTTCCTCACAGCAGAGCTGCTCCATCCCTCTGATCATCCTGGTGGTCTCCAACAGCTTCATGTCTCTCCTGTGCTGCACCCCAGGGCTGGAGGCAGCTCTGCAGGTGGAGTCTGAGTAGGGAGAGGGGGAGAATCCCTCCCTGCCCTGCTGCCCACACTGGGGGATCAGCCCAGGGCTCTGGGGGTTCTGGGTTCAATGCACACAACCAGGGCATGTCCAAGCAACCCATGCCCAAGCCCTTCTCCCAGGGCTGTTCTCCAGTTCTTCATTCCCATGGATTGATACTGGGGGTTGACCTGACCCTGATGCAGCACCTGGACCTTGGTCTTATTAAACCTCATACCCAAGACTGTTTGCATTATTATCATCCCTTCCCTGAAGAGCCTCAGGTCACTGAGATGGCAGTACAGAGACAGAGGCAGGATCACAGAAGACACAAAAATGTGCCTGAGAGCTGAGGTGGGCTGAGGTCTCACCCACTCATCCATTTAGGGAAAAACCCCTTAGACAGTCCTACTCCTTTCAAAGCACAGTGGGGCCAGAAAGGAGGGAGGAAAAGGAAAGTTAACTCAAGCCTAAAAACACGTTTAAGAATAACACTGCACCAGTCTTCAACCACAGAACAGGCGTAGGAGGTTGGTGTGTGAGCCACCAGCACCCCAAGGGGAGGCTGGTTCCATTCTGGGGGTGGTGGGCACAGCAGCAGCCTCCCCACAGGACACTGGGCACAGTCCTGGCCTCACAAACACCTCAGGAAAAGGTGAATGTGTCAGGGACACAAGAATACAGTGCTAACCTAGGGATAACAGTCCCAGCCCGCTGCCAAACACAGTGTAGGAGACCCTCCAAAGACACCCTTTGCAAGTGTCACTAAAAAGATGGCAGCACCTCCATCCCCACTGATGTCCCCCCATCAGTGCACACAAGGTGCTGCCCCCAAACACCCTCAAAGCAGCCCCCAGGCCCCTCCAAAGCACGTTCACAACAATAGAGCCCCCTGTGACCCCCAGGCACCCCCTCAGCCCCACAGCCCACTCCAGCATATCCTCTGCGACCCTCAGACACTCCCACAGACCCACATCCCCTGTGAGGGCCAGACACCCTCCCCGCCTCCTCATCCATGTCCTCTGCCC
>VXBB01012743.1:114250-145694 GCA_013399915.1 Illadopsis cleaveri
CCTGGAGGGGTCGGCGCCGGCGGGGAGCGGAGCCGTCCCAGTCCAGCCCAGTCCCCTCCCAGTCCAGCCCCGTAAAAATCCCAGTCCATGCTAGTGCCCCCCAGTGGCTCCCGGACCCCTTCTAGTGCCCCTTTTGTTCCCAAAAGTACTCTTCTTGTCCCTCCCAGTCCCATCCAATCCTGTCCCAGCGCCTCCCAGTCTATCCCTGTGCCTTTAACAGTCCACTCTCAGTGCCCTTTCTGTCCGTAAAAGTGCCTCACAGTTCTCTCCAGTCCTGCCCAATCCCTCTCAAATCCCCTCCAAGTCTATACCAGTCACTCCCAGCTCACACCAGTCCATCCCAGTGCCCTCCAAGTCTATTCCACTCACTCTCACTCCATCCCAGTCTATCCCATTACCCACGCCCCAGTCGCTCCACTCCCCTCACAGTGTCACTTTTCTTGGTAAAAGAACTTTTTGTCCTTCCCAGTCCCTTCAAAGCCCACGCAACCTCCTCCTAGTCCCTCCCAGTTTCCCGTAGAACTCACAACGAGTGTGTCTACCCATCACAGTGTGTGCGCGGGGGCAGGTGGGCACCCTCCAGGTGCGCTCCCACCTCCCGTTGCTCCGGGGCCGGCGCGCAGCTTCCCCCGGCCCCGCCCGCGGCAGCGCTCCCGGCCGCGCCCGGCGGAGAAAAAGGATGAACCCCGGTACAGGAGCTGCTCCCGGCGTGTCCCGGGATCCCTCCGTCCTCCGGCCGCGTGTCCGCCCCCGGGAGCCCGGCAGAAGGAGCATTCCCGGTGCCGTCCCGGTAGCGGGCGGAGCGGGGCGAGCCGCGGGGTCACGGCCCCGGCAGGGGCGGGGGGAGCACGACCCGGCCCCGGGCGCTGCCCCCGGCGCTCTCCGANGCAGGTAGGAGCCGCCCGGCCCGGCCCTTGTCCTCCCTCCTCCCCGTCCCCCCTCGGGACTTCTCCTCCTCAGGGCTGGGAGTTCATGCCCTGAGGGGTGACCCTCAAGCCCACCCCCAAACGGCCCCACAAATCCCGGAGCAGCCGGGAGCCTCTGTTCCCCCCGTTTGGTTCTGAGCAAAAAGCTGCTCTCACACATCTGGGGGTTCCTTTTCCTTTTCACCCCCCTTTTTCTCACCTTCCCACTCGAACACCCCCAAGGACAGTATTTCCTCTTGAAGCAAAGAAAAGCCATCTCAGAAAAGTCTGAAAGCAGCTAAGCAGGGATAAAAACAAGAATGTAAAATTAGTATAACATAATAAAAATTCAGAATGTATCTCAGGGCCTAGAAATATTTAGGAGCAAGAAAAATACCAGATTTGTTCTGGTTTTACTGTAAATCTCGTTTGTAAGAGTCACACCAATGGGAGAAAATTAAAATAACTTTTAGATAGTTCTAGACAAAATACACCGCTAATTTCTTTCACTTTTATTTTCCCCATAGCCTATTGCTTAGAGTGAATCTGAAAGACAGTTTGCATTGCTGCCAAGCCTGTTCAGAGTTTATTCTGGGGTCTCACTGTTCTCCTTATGCAGTGTCATGTAGCTGCCTGCTTTGCTAAATCCAACCCAGTGACAGCCAGTGACCACCAAATTGTCCTTCTGCTAAAAAACATCTCACCAGCTTGCTGCCTTTCTCCTGCTGAAACTCCCAGGGAAGCATTTTCCCCTGGAGTGATGCACTGTATTGCTCCTGTATCCTGTACTCCTGATTTCGGGAGCTTCAGCTTTGCATTTAAGATGTGTCCAATTCCCATCTCCTCACCCCCTCCTTTTCAGAGGCCTCAACTCCTCTCCCCACACACACAGTCGAGGGGTGGCTGCTCTAAATCACCTGCAAAAGCCTTCCTGAGCCTGAAGTGCTCAGAGTTGGTAACTGCTGCAGAAAATACCATTTGACAGCAAAATTGTTAATTTTCCGGTGAGTGAAGCTGAGAAATTGCTGGGATTCACATTAATAGGTTTTTAAGGGGAAACATTATCTGCTTGGCTGCCAGTAATATTTCAAGATCTAGATGTAGCTGGAAGCAGGATCTGAGCTCCCTTCTGGCTCATGTGCTCTGTCTGAGGGGGAAAAGTAATTCTTGAGGGGCCAGAACTCCATGGACAGTGAGCAAGAGGAGCTTACGTCTCCCTAAACCATGGGATGGCCATTTCCACTTATGCCCAATTGATCCCAGGGGACAGAGTGAGAGATCTCTCTACATATGGTGTTTTCAAGACAAAATCAAAGCACTTTTGCCAGCTTTATTTTCACAGCTCTAAAGAACTGAAGTGCTCTCCTAAAACCTTGACCATCCATTGAACATCAGAGGATCCTGCAGGAACAGGGAGCCAGCACAGGCACTGCAGGCTCTGTCTGAGCTTCATCTTCTGCTTCCCTGCAGCCGTGGGGATGGGTAGCCCCCACCCAGAGCCTGAATGAGGGCAGGTTCCTCTGCTAAAGAGCTGGAGAGAGGCATCTCTGGCTACTAATGCTAACTTGGGCAACCAGGGACTCATCCTGGGGCTGGGATGAGGAAAAGTGTGAGGGAGAGATACAGAAATCACATCATCATATCACACCGCTGTGAGAAACCAGTTAGGAAATGCTGGAGCAGGTGGAGGCATCTCCAAAGCAAAGGCAGAACCAGAGCTGGGAATTTCCCCCCACTGACGTATCTGATCTCTTCCCCAGGGCAAGGTGGCCATCAGCTCATCCAGCCCCGTGGTGGCAGTGTCACTACCACCCCCATCCCAGGCCAGACCCTCACCCATCAGCACTGGGGACATCTTCAGGCTTCCAGGGAGGCTGAGTGAGTAGAGGTTGAGCAAGTCAATGCTGCTCAAAAAGGAGTTCCCATGGGGTGGGAGAGGGTGGGTACAGCCATGGTGTCCCACCCAGGGACCATTCCCTGCTGGCAAAAGGGGGACAAGGCTTCATCAGGATTCATTTTCTCTCTTTGTGGCGTTTTTGACGCATGAGTGCTTAATATAGAGGGAGAGTTTGGTGATGGAGAAGAACTCAGCACTCAGCATTTTTGAGGACAGAGTTGTTTCAGAGGCTGCTGCTGGTTTCAGGAATCCAGCCCTCCCTGTGGAGCAAGGATGATGTGATCCACTGGCTACAATGGGCTGAGAAGGAATATTCCCTGCGGCCCACGGACAAGAGCAAGTTTGAAATGAACGGCAAAGCCTTGTGCATCCTCACCAAGGATGACTTCAGACACCGAGCTCCCAGCTCAGGTCAGACCCAGAGCAAGGGGTTTGGGAGCATTATCCCAGCACAGGGTGTGCTCTGCTGAGAGGGCTCCATGGGACCAGGGTTTGTGCTAGAGATGAGGACAACTCTTCCTGTCTCTGGTCCATCTGAACTGCAAATACTTTGGGATGGGGAATAACCCCATCCTGTTGTAGTTCAGAATCTCAGCAACATTACCTGAGAGGGACCATTATCCAAAGTGGTCTGAGCAGAGTTTCCTTCCCTGCAGGGGATGTACTTTATGAAATACTCCAGTTCATTAAGACTCAGAGAAGAGCTCTGGTGTGCAGCCCCTTGCTGAACTCACCCTTCAGGGAAGCCAGGACCATGGAGGAAGGTATGATGGGTGAAAAATACCCTGGGAAAAGGGCAGTGTCCAGCAGGCAGAACCTGCCTGCAGCCCCAGGGGGTTGCACACACCTGGGGCTTGGAACTCAGCCTGCTGAAACCATCCCACAGCACCTGAGTGAGACAACCAGGCCCAGCAAAGTCCAGGTCATCTGGGGAGTTTGTATTGATGCAGCAGGTCAGAACCAGTGCTAGGCAGCACCAGGGGGTCTGTGGCAAACTGGCAGGGCTGTGACTACCCTAAGAAATCTGCCTGCAGGTTGAAATTTGGATCAGGGAGGGCCAACAGCCAGGCAGAGGCACAGCCCTGCTGGAGACTACCCCTGCAACATAGCTGGGAAAGGGCTGAGGAGCCAGGGCTGAGCTTACACAGAGCTTCTGGGTCAGTGGGTGGAGTGGGGAGAGGGCCCAGGTGAGGTTGGTGTGGGCCAGTGAGGCTTCTTTGTGCCCTTGGGGGGCCCAGGTAGGAGTAAGGGTGGGGTTGGATTGGTGTCAGAGGTTGGATGTGTGTGGAGGAGGATCTGGAAGCACTCTCCTGGGCTCTTCTGCTGGTTCATGTGCTAGGTAATGAACATATTAAGTCCCCACAACAATTTACCAGGAGGTGCCTGTGCTCTGGGGCATTTTCCTATTCCAGTTTTCCTTCTGCATCTGACCCTTACCTTACCTGGCACCTCCTTTAACCCTTCTGGACTTTCTGCTGCTCCAGCCTTAGGAAAAGCCCAGGCTTTCCTCAGCACCCTCCTCCTCTGCCTGGGCTGGTCCCAGGCTGATAACCACCCCGGGCTGTCCCTCCCCTCCTGTTTCAGGGCTTTGCAAGGTCTGGGACCTGCCCTAATGAGCCACAGGGCGCTTATTAGGGGTTTTTTTGCAGGTGCAGACTGCAGTGCTGAGGCTGCCCCAGTTGTTTCCTCGTGGCTGAGCTGTGCAGAGCAGCCCCTGTTCCACAGCCACACGCAGCCACTGAACCTCTCCCACCACAGCTCAGAGAGTAGCTGCAAGCCAGGTGCCATCTGCTCTTTTCCTGCTACCCTGTCGGCCCCAGCGGATGGGAAAATTGCAGGTAATTATGAATTTATAGCCTTGTTCCTTGGGGAAATGAGCTGGTGCTTTGTCCTGTCTGCCCATCTGTCTCCCTTCTCCTCATTCCATGCTTTTCCACCTCAGTTTCCCCCACCTGAAAAATCGTAATTGCTCTGAGATCTCACAGCAAAAGCGCCTTGCGTGACCTCTGGGTTCTTCTCACGTTTATTGTCGCTGCTAAATGTGCAACCCTGCTGCTGAGCCAGCCCTGCTGGGGCACAGTGGGGGCTCTGAGACCACCCAATTCCCCGTGCTCAGACTGCAGGCTGCTGTGGGAATACGTGTACCAGCTGCTGTCCGACCGCCGCTACGAGCCCTACATCAGGTGGGAGGACAGGGAGGCCAGAGTGTTCCGCGTCGTCAACCCCAGCGGGCTCGCCCAGCTCTGGGGCAACCACAAGGTAACTGCAACTGAGAGTCAATCTGTCATCCCTGAGAAGGGATTTGTCATCCCTGGGCTTCTGCACGTCCCTTTCATCACCTGTTCCCTAGAGCTGATGGCCCAGGGGCTGGGGAGGGGGACACAGGGAGTGCAGGGTTAGTGAGAGATGCCAGCCTGGTGGTTAAAGAGAAACTTTCTCATGCCTTGGAAAGCAAACCATGGAGCCAGTCAGAGTTAGGGACCCACACTACAGACCCACAATGCCCCAAACCACCTCAAATGTCCCATGTGTGGCCCTGCTGCACACAGACCTGTGGACTCGATATTTTCTGAGCTTGAGCAGAGCTAGCTCTTCTCAAGGGAAACTTTTCAACAGGTTTTCTTTTTCCCAAAACAACCTTGTGTAAACAATGTTCCTTTCCCATAACAAGAGGTGTTGTTTGCTATTTCTGTTACTGAGCCAGTGGGAGAGGTCTCAGTTCTACAGACCAATAACGTGCCTTTAGCACAGCGTGTTATAAAAGGGCTGAATGAATTGTAAATAAACCTTCTGATTTCTCCTGCCTTCTGACTGGAGTCAAGCATCTTTATTTCATGTCCTATCGCGACACAGACCCAAACCAAGTGTTGTTGCTTGCTTTTGCTCAACACCCCACAATTCTTTTCTCCTTCCAGAACCGGATGAACATGACCTATGAGAAGATGTCACGAGCGCTCAGACACTACTACAAACTCAACATCATCAAAAAGGAGCCAGGGCAGAAGCTGCTGTTCAGGTGAGGTGAAGCAGAACAGAGAAATGAGCAGCCTGGGACAGCCTGGATGGGGCATGGAAAGGTGATGAGCTCCAGATGTTGGCAGCTGCTTCATCCAGCAACATCCCCCTCTGCACATACTCCAGTGGGTTTGTGTCCAGGCTCTGTCCTGTGCCAGCTGGGACCTCAGTGCTTCCTGGGATCCTCAGCAAAGCCCAAGGATGGAAAATCCCCTCTGAGCTCCAGAGCTCAGCTGATCACAGAATTATGGAAGGATTTGGGTTGGAAGGGACCTTAAAGGTCATCCCATTCCACCGCCTGCCAAGGGCAGGGACACCTTCCACTGTCCCAGGTTGCTCCAAACCCCATCCAACCTGGCCTTGTTGAGGGCAAAGGCTCCAGCATTTACAGCCTGGTTTGGGGCTGGGTTTGGACATGCCCTTAAAGTCATCACAAAAACGTATTTCAGGTTTTTGAAGATTCCTGGGGAGGTTGTCCATGAGAAATCCAGCAAACTGGAGCAGCTGGAGAATGAGGACCACGAAGATTTGAAGGAAGACCCACTGGAGGTTTCACCATAGTCAGTCTTTGGAGGTTTCACTTTAGTGCATCACAAAGAGACTTGTGCTTTGCTGGGCAGTGCTGGTGTCTCCTGCCTCTCCTGGACAGAAGGCCACAGAGCTGGCCTGGATTTCAAACCCTGCTGTGAGCCAAAGCTGGGACATCTCTGGGGCTCCATTAGCAAAACACACCCAGAAGTTGTCCCCCAGCCCCAAAAGCACAGGTGGACGTGTGGGCTGGTCTTCTGCTGGTTCCTCTCCTGCCCTTCGGGAGGGAATGTGAGATTTTTGCTCTGAAATTTTGATGCTTGTCTTTAAGGTCTAAACTTGTGGAAAAGATCCCTCTGTTCTTCATGCTGAGCAGAGCAGAGCACGAGCTCCAGGCTGAGCATCTGCTGCTCTGCTCTGGCAGCGAGTGCTGTCCCCAGCTGTGAGTGTCCTGCTCTGAACCTGAGCCTTTCCCCAGCTTGAACATGGACTGGCACTGCAAATATGGTGCATGCTGGAACCTCACTGTCTCCTGCGAGGTTGCTGCTGATGTTAAGGTCAGGAGTGTGCTGAAATACCTGCCTGGATCTCGTCTGGCTGAAGCTCCAGGCTCCATGGTTGCCCGTAGCTGGCATTCACTTTAACTCCTTTCCCTCCAGGTAACAACTTTTGTAATTAATTTTGTGATTAAATAATGTGAAAAGAAACAAAGCCAGTAACAAATATGACCCCACCCGTGGTCAGATATGTGATTATTTGCTTTGAGTTTGAAGCAGGAATACCTGAAGTGAACAGTGTGTCTCGGTGTGTGTGTGTGAAAACAGAAAATACCCACTACTAATTTCACTTTGCTTTCCATGGAGGAAATAAAATGCTGTGACTCTAAGGTTGAAAGTGTCACTTCTTGCTGTTTGAAGGTCTGAAACTGGGAAACCCAAGCTTTCCTCATTTAAAACCAGCTCCTGTGGGCACCCAGATCTCATCCTCAACAGCTTTTGGCAGCTCCTAAGCCAGAGGTCACCAGTCTGAGCTGCTCAGCAGCTGATGGGTGAGCACAGCACAAACACATGGTTGCACCATGAGGTTCCCACCAAAACTGGTTAATGCCAACCTGCAACTACAATCCCTTTGGCTGTAACTGATCTTGGTCCTGCAAAACTACCTCACAGCAGCAGCCTGGAGATGCTAGTGGGCAGCAGCCAGTATGAGACAGTGGTGGGGTGGGTGGTGGCCATCCATGGCAAAGCTTCAGCAGTGCAACATCTCTGAAAAACTGGCTGAGGAGATCCACTTCCAGAAAAAAAATCACCAGCTCAGTGGCAGAACAGAGGTGCTTGAAAACTCGAGTGGTGGAGGAGAAGGAAAGGGGGAGTTCTAGTGGGGCAAATGAGTGAGGTGACAGCCTGGGGGAGATCCTGGAGAGGAAGGGAGGCCACAATCCCTGCTAGGAGAGGGGCCTCAAGGCTACCCAGCACCCACCAGCCTGGGAATGCTCCACAGCAGGAAGGTGCACTGAATCACCCAAACCTCGTCCTTCCCTCCACAAAGGCTGCTTTTTGTCCCAGGAAAGAGTCAAATTAAATCTTTCTCAGGGTGAAATCCTTCAGCTTTGGTGGGACAGCAGATCTCCTTCCTTGGTAACTGTAACATGCAGGCCCTGTGCCACTCCTGGGATATGCACCTGTGGGTGCATTTTTCCTGATCTCTTTCCACTCCATTTTCTTGCAACAGAAGCAGCCCTGATGGCTCCCGAGGATCCCACTGCTTCTTCCACCTGTGTGTTTGTTTTCTTGGAGCAGGTGACAGTTGGTGGCCTTGGTTCTTGTGCTGTGCTTGCAGGGAGTGTGTGATGTGACCTCTCTTCACCTGTTTTTACTGTGATGACTAATGATCACTCTGGGCTTGGCTGGGGATTTCCTTTCCTGGCTGGGAAGCTGCCAAAAGCCCTCAACTCCCCTTGTGCCTCCCTGAGCAGCTCCAGAGGGATCTTGGAGGGGTGACAATCCAAGGGCACCTTTGCAAAGATGAGTTGGAATGATGAGCTTTGTCCTAGGAAGCTTTCATGTACCTCCTGGAGAAATACCTGTCTTTCCCTGTGACAGGGGCAGGAGGGCTGTAAAGCTGCAGCTTTCCTGGAACAGGAACCCATCCCTGTCAGTAAACAATGGAATAACCACGGCTTGTGCCAGGAAGTTTGTTGTGGGAGTGTGGGGAGGGACAGCACACAGCTGCTGGTGACTTTTGGCATGGCTGGAGTTCGGGGGCTGTGAAACACAGACAGGTGCCTCCTGTGGGCTTCCCAGAGGCTTCCAGGTTCTTCATTCCCTGGAGAACATCAGCCACCCTTCAGCAGCCCCACATCTGCTGCTGTTTGGGACAGGGCATTGCACACAGCTCATCTGCTGGGAGAAGCAGCTCAAACCATGCCCAGGGCTGGAGGAAAAGAGGATTTGCTTTGGGGGCTGGTGCCCATCACCCTCTTGGACCAGAGGAACTGCAGAACTGGGCTGAGAGGTTTCCACAGAGGTCATGTGTTGGCTGGGGCAGGGAGCAGTGGCGCTCCTCCACACCCCTGCCATGGTTCAGGTTCTGCCCTCCACGCCACCATCATGGATCAGACCTGCAGCTGCTGTGTTTTTGTGCCCAGGTGGTTGGTTGATGGCTCAAAGGGACCTTTGTGGTCAACATAAAACATGGTGGCCTCCTACACCAGGTCAGGTTGGCTTTGGCTGGCCAAGCCTAGAAGACCTCCAAGGTGGGTGATTCCCAACCCCTCTAGACACCCATTTGAGATTGTCCCAGCTTCCTGCAGAGGTTTCCTGATGCCCAATCTCAGCCTGTGCCTTCCCAAGGAATCCAGGTGCTTTGACCCCTGCCTGTTGTTGCCCTCTGCACCTTGCAGCCCCATGTGGGGAATGCCTCTCCCTTGTTTTTTTTCTGTCTTCTGAGGCAATTTCCGGCACAGAGGCCGGTTATCCCCTCCCTGCTGTGTTCCCATGGCTTTAGTTCTGCTTTTCCCCCCAACATCACTGGCCTGAAGATGCAAACCCCAGCACTGGGTGCTCCTCCCCCATAACTGCATTTCCTGCCAGCTTCCTCATTCTCTCCCAGCACTGACAAAAAAAGTGGATGAAGAATTTGGGTCCAGATGTCTTGTCCACATTCTGTTAATGGCATTTTGGTTTATCTCAGTCTCCTGCATCTTTTTCTTGTTCCTCTCTCCCCTTAGGTTGCAACATGTCCCAAATCCCAAGAGGGATCTGAGCTTGGATAAAGGTCTCAGTCCTGAATCACATTTCAGGTGAAGATTTTTCCTGGAGTTGGGCTCTCTCACCTTCTGGCTGTGTCTGGAAGAGGCCACACATCAATGCTGATTCCCAGCTGAACCATGAGCAGGGGTGGTGCCTGGACTCAGCCTTGGGTGATCTCCAGTAGAAAGATCTCCAAACTGGAGATGGCCAAACTGACCCCCATGGCTGGAGTGGATGTGGCTTTTTGTTTTATGGAACAAAATAGATTGTGAAACTCCTCCTCACCCCCTGGAATCGATTTGCTTGTGGAAGGATGTGGACAAGAGCTGGGAAGCAGCCTGGAATCTCCTCCCCCATTTATTAGTAGATGAGGGGGCTGAAAATTTGAGCCAGGTAATTCCTAATCAATACTAGGCTCTGACTCAGCCGTGTGGGCTCAGGAGAAATGGAAGGATGTGGTCTGGATCTCGCCCGGTCACAGGAGATTACGGCATGGAGAATTTATAGAAAGAGGAATAAAACATGTTCTGACTGCAAGCTGAACTCTGTATCAGGAAAAGAAAATTTTTATCCAGGAGACACCCTGGCTGAAGATCATTGCAGCTGAAAACAGCGCTGCTCCGGCGGAAACCTTCCTTCCAAAAAGGGGTTTTCCAAAAAGGGGTTTTCCAAAAAGGGGTTTTCCAAAGCCCGTGTGCCTGCAGCTGCCGCCCGGTCCGGCTCCATCCCCGCGAGCTGCAGTGCGGAATTTTGCCATCAGATGGCAAAGCGGCGATGGGGAACAGTGGGAAGCACCTGCCGGAGGATGCCACAACCACGGGAGGGGGCACCGGGGTGGCCGTGGAGCCAAACGGAGCTTTGGTGTCAGATGTGCACCGCCCGGGCGCAGTTTGTAAGTGCTGGGTTGGGCAGATCTGCCTGGTGGGAGATTCTCCATCCCTGGGTGAGGAGCCACGGGAGTGGCTCGGGGAAGCCACGGGGAAGGATTTGGGGCAAGAGCTGATTCATGTTTTAGGGTGGAAGCACGGGCTGTCTGAAGGACCCTGGGGTGGGTTTCAGGGACGTTTCAGCCCAGCTGTGCCCAGGGTCGTGCAAGAACCTGACTGCCGTGTCCCACAGTGTCTGTGGTCCCACAGGAGCTGCCTGGGAACTCCAGGGATGTGAGCAGGGCTCACAGAGCTCCAGGGATGTGAGTAGAGCTCACAGCAGAGCTCCAGGGATGTGAACAGGGCTCACAGAGCTCCAGGGATGTGAGTAGAGCTCACAGCAGAGCTCCAGGGATGTGAACAGGGCACTCTGCTTCCTGCACTGAAACCCTGCTCATCCGAAAGTTGTGACTTCCCCTCAGAGAAACAACCCAGAAGAGCCAATTTCGGGCATCACACCCAGTAAAAAACAATAAACCAGACCAGACCGAAAGGCAAACATATGCCTGAGATAGCTGGTCTCAAAGGGCAGTGCTTACAGCAGGTGACAGGTGATTTTATGCTGTTTTGCTGCTACTTGTCATAAGGAAGTTGTTTTCTCCTCCAGTGAAACTCACGCCCGTTGATCTCCACCACGAGGGCGGTGATAATGGGGATCCCAGGCGGAAGTTCTGGCTGCTCTCCTACCTGAATGGCTGCTAAAAATAGGCCTTAACTCAGCCACCAGCTTGGGTATAAAAAGGCACCTCCCAGGAGAGCCTGAGATCCCTCAGCGCCCGTGGCCCAGGAGCTTGTCTTGAACTATGTCCCAAGGAGCAGAAATACTGATGGAAAGGTAAAAACCAAACCAGCAAACAATAATTGGTGTGGTCAAAGTACTGGAATCAATCAAAGTAGGATGGGGGTCGTGGCTTTGCCGTGATTAAATTTAGTGGAATGATTTTTTCTTGAATGTTTGGCGGGCTTTGGTGTCGGCTTGGGTGAAGGGAACTTGCCTTTCTGATCCCAAATGCAGGCCGAGGTGGGGTGGGTGGGTGTGCTGTGTGTTGTGATGATGAACTTTGGGTCTGAGCAGGGGCTGATTCCCAACCCCAGGGTGCTTTGTACAGCCAAGTGGGGCAGATTTCAGTGCTGGTTCCCCATGTGCTGTTCAGGGCTGGAGAATTCTGGTTTGGGTCTGGTTCTTTGAAGGGTAAAATTGGATTTGGTGGTAAAACCAGCACAAGGCACTATCACGGCTCTCTGCTTTTCCAATAGGAGGTTGAATTTTGCTTGTAAATGTAGAGAAAAGGGGTGGTGGGAAAGGCAGGGATTGGTGCCCCCAGCTCCATTCCCAGCACTGTGCTGGTGGCAGCTCTCAGAAGGGCTGTGTCATCACGAGGTGACCAAGGCCATTTGCAAAAGCCCACATCCCTTGGCCTCTCCAAGGGGCTGGAATGATTTTTAGCAGCCAAGACTTTAAGGGGAAATACTCTAAATTCTGGGTTCTGTGGCTCCCTGGGTGCTCCTGGGGTGCTGTTTTTCATTGCCTTGTGGGAACACCTTGCCATGGGATAATGGGATGGTGTCTGGGTGATGTTCTTGCTGGATAAAGCCCCCTGGGTGACGACCAGGTTTCTCCTCTAGGATATGCCCAGCCCATCTCCCTCCTCTCCACAGTTTCGGTTCCTTTATCAACGAGGCTGTGGTTGTAAAAACCCCATGTGGGCTGTCTGCATCAGGAGCGCCCAGATAACGACCATAAAACTGACTGCTCATTAACCAGGAGCATAAACAAGCCCGGGCACCCACAGAACCCCTGGGTGCCAGCATGGGGGAGGTTTCCATCCAGCCCAACCCCACTGTGCAGTGGCCTGGGGAAGGCAAAAACCAGACTGAAAATGTTGCTTTTTTCCACAGCAACACGCAGGCTCCGGCTGAGGAGATGCCTCGGTGGGATGTGGGGAGGGAGCCACTGGGCAAGATCCTCTCTCTGGACAGGCGAGAGGCCAAGAAAGTGCTGGAGATTTATGTCAAGCGCTCCCTGAGCTGCCATGAAAACTCACTGGTGGCCAAAAAAACCCTCCAGGAGAAAGACAGAGGGCGAGGGAGGAAAACGGATGGGCTACAACGATCAGAGAGTGATTTCTCCACCTACTCAGGTGCCAAACCCAGCCCTAGGAAGGACCAGGAGGAAAGACTCAAAGCACCAGACCTGGAGGAGGTTTTGGGTGATGACAACAAAGCTCCTCAGGAGGTGTCTAAAGAGGGGCTGAAGGCCAAGAGGAAAAGCACAAAAAACTCTTCCCAGGGCAGAACGCAACACTCGGGTTCAAAACCAACCTGGTTGAAAGGTTTCTTAAATCTCTTCAAGAAAAGCCCTGAGGACCAGAAGGAAAACACAGGGCAAAAAGCAAAGGAGAAAGATGGCAAAGCTGCTCAGGACTCCAAACCAGAAGGAGCCAAAAAACACAGAGCAGAGTCCAGCACGTCCCCAGCGTTGGGCAGAGCCCTGAAGAAGAAACCCAGCCTCAAGAAGGTTTTCTCGCTGAAGAAGCACGGGGAGGAGGAGCGGGGAGAGGCGGGCTCCGGGGTGAGGAGCAAACGGCCCAGCTGCCTCCCCCTGCGGCACGTCCTGGCCCCAGCACAGCCAGGTGGGACCCCACCCAACCCTGACCCACCCTGCTGCCTGCGGGGCTACTCTGGGGAAAGCCATCGTGTTCAGTGCTGCTTTCTAACCCCCTCCCGGGGTTCTCTGTGGGTTTTGGAGGCTCCAATCCCAAGGTGCTGCCGCAGGATGGGTCGCTCTGCCCGTGCTTTGAGCACAGTTCACCTCAAGTCAGCTGTCAGCAGTGATCACCCAAGGATGAGCTTTCCTCCTCTGGCAACCAAGGGTCACGGTGGTTTAATTAAAACTTGCATTTGAGACCTGAGATTAGATCCTAAGCCACTCTAGGGCCAACGTTAAGCTGCTTGAGCTTTGCCTGGGGACGGGTGCAGGCAGCTGGCGCGGCAGAGCCCGCGGGACACCCGTGCTCAGCCCAGCCCTTCCCGTGCCAAAACACTGCCAGGGGATTTCTGAGCAGCTCCGGCGGATTCGGGACAGGTCGCAGCTGCTCGGTTGCCTCCTTCACCTCCGGAATGCGCTGGCCCGGGGCGGGAGGCTTTGCCCCGTGTCAGTCAGTGCTGCCAAAACCAATCCTCACTTCTGGCTCTGTGTTTGTGTCCCGGCAGGGGCGGAGCAGCACGATGGATGCTACATACCCGTGTCCCAGGAGGTCGGGCAGGACACCGAGAGCCGGGGCGGCAGAGCAGGAGGACGTGGGGAGCCCCCGCAGCCCCCCAGCACCGAAGGGGTTGGTGAGTGTTGGCCTTGGAAAAAAACGAGACTTGTTCCCTGCATAGGATCCAACCCTGCTCCAGTCCCGAGCCCGGGGCTTCCCTGACCCCCAGAGTTGGAGGAAGAGTTTGCAGGAGATTTTCAGCGTCAGGGTTTGACTGGGGGAGAGGGAGATTCACCGAATCTCAGAACGGTTTTTGGGTTGGAAAGAACACCTCATTCCAGCCCCTTGCCATGGGCAGAGACACCTTCCACTAGACCACACAAAAGACAAAATTCAGAGGTAGAGAGTATTTTTTCTGGCTGAGGGTAACAAGGCACTTGGCAATATGCTGAAATGGGTTTTGGAAGGATGGAGGCAGATAAACTCAAGGAATTTTCCCTGGGGACTAAACAGAGCATCTGGATGTGTGAGGCTTGAGGAAAGGGCTGGAGATAACCTGGTGTCTCTCTCTCCAGATGAAGCCATCAGGAGGATTGTTGCCCTGCTCCGGAGTGCAGGAGATGAGCTGGACAGGCAGGTGAGAGAGCTGTGGACAGCTGGATGGGGCTGAGGGAACCTGGGCCAGGCTCTGCCCCGCTGTAAAATAAACACAGCCACACCATCGATTTCCCCGGGGCAGGAAAAAAATCAAGGAAATGGCAACTTTTAATTCCTTGTCTGGGTGTGACCGTGCCTGGCTGTCTGTCCTCCACCAGCTGCAGTCCTGGTGTGGAGTGAAGGCGTCAGCACCAGGCTGGCACACGGAGCCATTCCCTCACTCATTTGTGGAGTCCCTGGAACCCCTTGGGGCAATCCCCAGGGTCCTCCCTTGGAAAGCAACACCACAGAGTTTCTCTGCCTGGACTGAAAGAAAGGACCTTTCTTTGCATACTGTGGTCTGCCGTGTTCTCTCCTCTCCCCATGCTCCTGGGTCTCCTGGTTTCTCCTTTCCCTTCTTTTCTTATTGGTGATGGCACCCTTGGGTGGCCAGCCCCATTTTCCCTATAGGTCACTGACCTTGCCCTGCCCCCTGTGCTGCCCCCGTGCCCTCAAACCATTGGCCACTGACCCCATACTTAAGCCTGTGCACAGGCCATGGCCAAGACTTTGTCCCTGATCTCCCTTTAGTGCCTGAAATAAACCTCACTGGAACTGATTTCATACAAGGGCCCTTCTTGCCTCTCTCTGCTGAGCCTAGCCATGGCTGTGTGATGTGTGAGCTTGGCTGCTTTGCCTGAATTCCTCCCAAGCAGCTTTTTCACAGGAGATGCCTATTGGGACATAGGTAGCAGCTCCACACCTAAAAATCACATTGCTACACTCACTTGTGTCCCACCCAGGTGAGGGAGGACGCTCGGCTGCAGCTGTTCTTCAGGGACATGTCCTACAGCTCCTTCAAGACGCTGGCTGATGCCTACGTGCAGAGGGAGCTCACGGCCAGCAGGCCCAACGTGAACCCCCAGGAGATCCAGTTTGCCTACACGGTCCATCTGACGGCCACGGTGGCGGGGATCTGCAGCCAGGCCGTGAACAGGATCATGGGCTTCGGCAGCCGCTACCTGGACGATTCCCTGGCGCCCTACGGCAAAATTCTCCAGGTGAGGAGGAGGAGGAGGAGCCCGGGGCTGAGCTCCCAGCAGCAAGTCAGGGCAAGTGCCCCGGGAAGATGTGGCTGCCCATGTGGGGAGGTGTTCCAGGACAGGTTGGATGGGGCTTGGAGCAGCCTGGGGTAGTGGAAGGTGTCCCTGCCCATGGAAGGGGGGTGGAACTGGATGAGCTTTAAAGGTTCCTTCCAATCCAAAGTATTCCATGATTCTAAGAATATTTCCTTCTGTCTCAGCAGAAGAGAGAAAAGCTCATGACAGACCACTGTGACAGCCCAGACTGACAGCAGCTGCTGCGAGGGGCCTGTGGTGCCTGGGAGCCCAAGGATGGACATTTAGTGGTGGGAGGACAATCCCTGGTGGTGACGTGGACGTGGGGTGAACTTCAGAGCTGTGAATTTAAAATCTTTTAAAGAAAACTCCCATGACGCTGCCAGCAGTGAAATGCTTGAACCCCACCTGACTAGGGGCAAAGAGTCTGAAATCAAACACAGCCCAAATTTCACCCTGTATTTGTATTTTAGCTCCGGACAGGTGCTTGTGTTGAACCTCAGGGGTTGTTGCTGTTTGTGCACATGTATTTATTTACCTGCTTTTCTAAATATATTTGTGAATGTACAACATAATTTTTGTAGTAATAATAATTTTGTAGTTTGCTACCAGCCAAGAATCCAGTTTGGAAAAAAAATCTAAAACTCAAATAAATTGGTGCCTAATGCCAGCTAGGCTTATCTGCTGGGAGTTATGTTATTGATGGAACAATGTTTGCTTTGCTCCAGCTGCTGTGGGCTGCTCCTTCCCAGCCAAATTCCAAGTGGCACAAAGGACTCCAAGAGCAGATACACAGTGTTGTCCTGCCATTTTTACAATTTACAGGCCTTCCCTTTCCAGCAGAAGGAGATTTACTACCCAGAGCAGGCTGATCTGACACCAAGGACTGGGTTAAAGCTCATTCCCAAGTGGTGCAGGAGCTGTAACATCCTCGAGGACTGAGGGGATTTACAGCTGCTGGGGTCTCACCTATGAGCTCTAAGAAGATGTGAAGTGCCAAAGCGATTTAAACCCTAATCACTGGGAATGTTCCCAGCTGAGCTATGCCCAGACCCCTAAGCAGGGCCATGGATTAAGGCAGCCCAGGGCTGGGTGGGGTTGCCAGGGCTTGGTGGGGTGGCACCAGCAGGAGCATCTCCTCTGCAAGGCTGGACCTGACCTGGGATGAAGGAGATGAAGTTTTGGCGTTTGCATTGTGCAGGAGGGATGTTCTAGAGGGTTGAAGCTGATGGTGATGGCAAACAAACGTGTGGGTCTGTGTCACTGCCATGTTTGGGGTGACAATCCCCCATGGGCCACTGGTGACAGCCCAGGTCTGTCCAGCACCTCCTGTCCTAGTGGATCTGATCTTCTTGGTCCTTGTAAAACACAAAACCACAAAGTAAATGAAATGAGCCCTCACAGGACAGAGGCAGCCCTCCCCCACCCAGACCCACGTCCCTGAAGCCTTCAGGGCTGTGTCTGACAGACAGGATTGAGTCACTGCCTGCCGAGCGTGGGGGACACCTTGCAGGGCTCCATCTAATTCAGCCCGGGGCAATTAGGAGTGTGGAAAACATTAAATCCCACTCCTGGGTCCTGCCAACAACAAGTGCAGCGTCAGCACCACGATTCCTTTTGGCTGGAAACCAACCCAGGAGATTTTGCTGTGGGAGAGGCTGAAACCACCCTCGTCTGTTTGCAACAGTCCCGACATTCCCGTTCCCTGCCCAGAGCCCCTGGGGCTGGGCTGGGAGCAGGGCTGGGGGAGCTGGTGGTGGGGATGGGGATGTGCTTACAGGGTCCCAGCATGCCCCCATTTGTTTTGCATTTGAGCTTGTGCAGTGCCAGGGATGGGTTGGGATTTGCATGGAGCAGAAAAGGGCTCTGTCTCCTCAGTGACTTCCCAGTGGAAAGTCAAATACCCTCTGTCCCAGAGGATATCATCTTCCATCAGCACGTGGGATGGACCTGCCAGGTGAAATATCAGAGAGGAAAACTCCCATTCCCTTCTCCTGTGCTATTCTCGATACCACAGCTGAACCAAACACTCCCCTGCTCCCTGGACCTTTTCCCACCCACTGGGGCAGCCTGGGGGAGCAAGGAGCCAAACCTGCCCAGCCCCCTGCACAAGAGGCTCCTGCTCCCAAAAAACCCAACCCAGTGTGCAGAGATGCTGCTCCAGCTGTGCATGGTGGGATGAGGTTGGGAGCAGCCACAGCTGCCTCAGTGCAGCACCCCAGGGCTGGTGGCTTTTGGAGCCCAGATCCCTTCCTGTGAGAAATTCCAGCACTTTGGATTAATCTCCTGGTTATAAAATTGGGACCTGATTGCCTGTGGCCACTGAAGATATTAAGAAGGTTTTAAAGAAGTTCTTAGTCCTGGGGGTTTGAGCCGTTTCCAGCTCTCGGCATTACCTTCATCCTTCCCTAAACACCCTGTTGTGGCTTCCCACAACAATCGCCTCGCACGGAAATCCCTGGATCATGGAGAGCAACCATCTGGGCTCTGATCCTGCCTGGGCAAAACACAGCCCTGCACAGCCCCCAGCCCAGCCAGTGCTCATGTGAGCTGGGGGCTTTCTCCCCAAACCATCCCAGGCTGCTGCAGGGATCCTGAGTCTCCAAAGCCGTCAGTCAGTCCCCACTAATCCTGCTTTGGAGTGCTGGGGGGAGGGCAGGGCAGCTTAGAAAATCAGCCTGGCACTTAATGAGGCAATTAATGCAAAATTTGCTGTCACTAAGAGGATGATGACAAGGTTTCATCTCACGGGAGCATGGAACTGAGCCAGGCAGGATGCTCCTGGATGCTGCCCCGGGCCGTGGTGTTGGCAGCTGGGGAGGGTGCAGGGGAGATTTGGCACCTTGGCCCTCCTGGAGAAGCCCCCGTGACTGAAGTGCACGACAGAGCCGTGTGTGGACAGAGGAGTGTGTTCCCAGAGCTCCCATGGGATCATTTATACCTTTCCCAAATGTTGGCAGTCAGGGCTGGGAGGTGCAAGGGCTGAGTGAAGCAGGAGCATCCTACACCTCTTTCTGCAGAGCCTGCTGGAGTCCCTGGGGGCCTGAGGCAAACAATGGGAACAGTTAATGCACAGGGAACTTATGTTAATGCACAGGGAACATGGGAACAACCCATTCCAGCATACAAACCCTCAGCACTTCCAGTGCCCTGGCGTGTCTGGACCAGTCACAGCCACAGGTGATAGTTTTATCTGTCATGAACTTGCCAGTGCTGGAAGAAAATCCTCTAAATGAAGGGATTTGCTTTCCCAAGGGCTGGAGGAGCCAGTGGCATGAATCACACAGATCAAAGCTTTGATATCTCCAGGAGGCTGGTGGAGGGGCTGGGATGTGTGGGAGACTCACCCAGCAAGGAGATCATGAGAAACATCAGATACTGGAAAGACAAGAAATCAGGGGCTCCTGCAAGACTGTGGATCTAAAACCCCTAATTCAGGCAGTTGTTCAACTCCAGGACAATCCCATTCATTATTAGATATATTTTGGAGCTGGCAACCTCCTCCTGTGTGTCCTGATATCCAGGGAGCACCAGAGACCAGCCCTGGCCATGCTGTGACATTTACCTGGGGGGTTCCAGGCAATGTCCACCTGCTGATGGGCAGCTCCTGGTGACACTTCAACCCAGGGACAATATGCATATCAACGTGGGGGACTCTGCTCCAATTCCTGTCTTGGGGACACAGTAATAGCTGAATAAGGCAGGGAAAAATGTATGAAAATTTGGGGTGAAACAGCACTGCAAAGGTGGTATCAGGATGCTTGGGACCATGCTGTGGTTCCCTGTACTGTCCTGGCCAGGCTGGTGCATGGACACAGGAAGGGAGAGCCTTGTTCCTTACCCACATGCCCATGTTGTGTTGTATACACAGCCCTAATTCCAACCCATGGAATGTTTCCTCTCAGTGTGCAGCTCTGTGGATTTGGACAACAGAAACAACACAATATTTACTACTAATTAATAAATACATCTGTTAAAATGGCAATTTTTGTTCTGTATGTTGGCAGCAGCATTGGATCATTAAGGCTGAAAAGACAAGAAATCCACTGCATTTCTCCCTGGTTTTACAACTATCCCCCAGGCAATGCAGACAGCCCAAGGGCAGCTGGATTCTGGTTCAATAACCACAGGTTTGGATAATGTGGTGCTGCTGTAGGGCCTTATAGAGAGAGGAGAGAAAAACAAATCCAGGTCTTCAGTTTTTGCCCCATGAAAACAATATCCAAGAGTCAGGCAAGGGCAAAACCTTTCCAACAGGGAGCAAGTGTGAGGAACGTTTCCAAACCTAACCCAATGTAACGCCCTGCATCCACCCCTTGTGTAACACCCTCTGGCTTTAAGTGTCTTATACAAGCCTTTACTCACTCAGTACTGAGCTGTGCCTAAGCTGGGATTGATGGAGAATCCAATTTAGGAAAACACCCTTTGATGAAGAAAGCATGAAGCAAAGAGGAATTTTTGCACAGACGTTTCCAAGTGTGACGGGCACAATAACACCAGGACCCTTTCTGGGAGGGCTCCTGGGGCACTGCAGACGCGTTGGCATGAGAGGGGAGCCCTGATCCAGCCCTGAGCATCTGAGCTGGCTGTGATTGAGGATTATAAGAGCTGTTTTGATCAGGGGAAAATTTCTGTTTTTAGCACAGGCAGCAATTAAAATAGCTCGCGAATCTCAACGCCTCGGGGAGCTGTCATAAAAGGAGGCAGAAAATCCGTCTTCTGGACTCCTCTGCAGCCAGACATGAGCCTGGAGACAGCAGAGGAGAAGAGAGCCTGAGGTTCACCTGGTGGAGAAGGACAACCTGAGACCTCGAGTCAGATCCGCTGCTTGGATCCCGAGATGGCTGTGGAGGATCTTCGGGCTTCCAGCACCCCGTTCTCGCTCTCCTTCTCGGGCAGTGGCTTCCTGGCCCTGTACCAGGTTGGGGTGGTGCAGTCCCTGCTGGAGTTGGCTCCTGAGCTCCTCAAGTCTGCCTGCAAGGTCTACGGCTCCTCGGCCGGGTCGCTCATCGCCGCTGCCGTCGTGTGTGGTGTTGGCCTCGGTAAGAAACCCCCGGCCCTGAGTCCCCTCGGGAGTTCTTTTGTTCCACAAACCCCGGGGTGATGCCCTGGTGTGCTGGAGGGGTGGTGGGGCTGCTGGAACTCTCCTCAGCTCTGTAAGGAGGCACCACAGAAACCCAAGGTGTTTCCAGCCTTGGCAGCCAGCACAGTGCAGTTTTGGGAGGTGTGAGCTGAAAAAGCCGGTTCTTACAGCCTTGAGTGTTCCCTGGCTCAGCTGGTGGGCAGAAATTACAGGGGGGAATCTGGATGTACCGGTATTCCATTGGCTCCTTTTCCTGCTGCTGCTGGAGGAGCAGATCTCCTGCTCTGAGGTCTGAGGGGTGCTGAGATGGAGCCCAAAGCCAGTCTGTGCAGCCACAGGGGCTGGATTTGCTCATGCAAAACCTTCTTTTCCTTATTGATCAGGTTTCCTGGGATGTGTAGCTATGAAGGGACATGAGTAGCTGTCACACAGATATCTATGGAGCTGACAGCCTTGTTTGCATGTCACTTTGGCTTATCCCACTCAACCTTTCCAGAATAAGGGGAAATGTTCTGTGATTCCCAACTCCAGGTGCACCTTTCCCTGTGGCTAAAGCCCAAGAGCTTGTCAGCAGGACATTCCTGGAGAAACGGCAGTCTGCTCCAGCCCAGGGCTGGGATTCCTTTTATTGCTGCTAACAGGGTTTTCCTCTGACCCTTTTTTAACAATGTGGAAACAGGCCCCTCTAGCAACAAGATCCTCCATGTGTAGAATTAATTCAGAGTAGTTAATCCACTTTTAATAATCACATCCTCCCATATTTCCAATTAGTGCCCATGTGTAAACAAGTGTACACAAGACTTAAGGCTGTAAAGCCTCATCCAGGTTCTGCTTCAAGCAATGGGGTCATTTACAAAGAGCAGAAGGTTTTAGGGACCAAATAATGATGGAGGAAGCTGGGAGGGAACATACGGTTCCTGAAACCTCTGGTGGATGCTGGAACTGTTCTTCTGCAGCTAAAAATAATTCAAAACATTGGCAAATATGTTTAGACAAGGCAGAAAGGAACATTTCTGCCCACATGGGGATGAACTCCTCCACAAATAAGCAAGGCCCTAAAATTTCTGATTCCTCCTGCTGCTGTAATGGATGGAGCTGGGGCTGTCCAGCAGTAAAAATACATCTGGCAACTGCTCTTGCTGGGGGCACCAGTCCTGAACTGGGCATCTGCTTCCCTGGAGGTGGAAGGCACCATCCACTTAGAGGGGCTGAGATGATCTTGTGTCCAAAATATCTTCCCCAGAGGAAGAAAAGACACTTTGGATAGTGATGACTCTGGCCAGGTTTCTAACAAGGAAAATGAATATGGCACAAGCTCTGTCATATTGGTACTGGGGAGGATAGGGGCAAAGGGAAGGTGAGAGGTGTGTTGGTGTCCCACGGGGTGGCTGCAGTCAGGTGCCCATGCCCTGCCCAGGGCTGGGTGAGGAGCTCTGAGCTCCCAGAGCCAGGCTGTCCTCTGTGACCCCACCAGTCACCTCGTGGGGACATGCCTGTCACCAAGCTGGTTCAGGCAGGGACAGTCACATTGCTGCCGGGCTCATCCTTCACTCACTGAGGCAAAGCCCTGTCCAGAGCCAAACCCCGCAAACCTGGGATCAGCTCTCACCTCTTACCCAGCAGTGTGTGGGCAGTTTTTCCATGTTTTCCCCCATTCCCAGGACACAGAGCAGCCAGACAGTGACCTGGGCGTGCCCCACCTCCCTGCAGGTCCGGCTCTTTCAGCGTCCCCTCTGTGCAAACCCGCCCAGTGTTAATCATGGCCCGGAGCGGCCTCAGCATCCGCTCAAACACTCATAACCCCTCTTAATGCTGCTCCAGGTGCCTTTGGGACACTCCACCTAATCCATCTGTCTGTCCACACAATCCCAGGAGACCGCACGGAAACCTCTACAGAGCCTTAGTGCTGAGCCAGGCCCGCGGCCTTGTGCTGGTGCAGGGTCCCAGGGAGCCCACCCGGCTGCAAGGACAGCTCTTTGCAGCTTTGGTGTTGGATAAGCTTTCACTGCAAGAGTTTAACCCCCCCAGGTGGGATATTCCCTCATGTCAGCAAAGGCACCAAACTCCCTCTATGGGATCAGGCTGCCTGCAGAGTTTGCTGCACTCCTCTCCTCCCCATCACCATGAAACCTTTAAAACCTGGAGTCTCCTGAGCCCTCGGCTGGGGCTCCAGGGCTCTGCTCCTTTAACCCAGCTCCTGGGATGTGCAGACACACGTCATGGCTATTAACACCTCCCCTGGGGTGGCAGAGGGAGCTCAGGTGAGCTGGGAATCCCAGCAATGTGGAGCCAGGACACCCAGCTTGCAGGAAAGCCCTGAGCAGGAGAGGTGCCCCTCATCCTCACCTCCCTGTAAAGTCTGGGGCTGCCCACATGGAAAACTGGAGGTGGAAGGCAGGAAAGTGCTGTGCAAGTCACATTGTCATGGATAACTCAGTGTCCTCCTGGCTGGGGCTCTCTGGAGCCTTTCCCTAATCCCAGCCAAGAGCATCTTGAGGCCCCATCTCTGGTGCAGGTGGGGATTTCACCAGTGAGGTCACACAGAGATATGATGTCCTTTGAGGACATTATGGGGGTCATGGCCCCCTTTCTGCCCTGCCACAACATTCCCCACTGATACAGCAATATCATCCTGGGGTAACACAGAGGGGCTTCAAGAAGCTTTATTTGTGAGGAGTGTTAAAAATGGGATTTAAAATATAACTATTAGTACAGCAGGGATATTAACTTTGTCTCCATCTTTCCCTCACCTCTGTTTCAGATGACCTAAAGGAGTTTTTCTTTGCACTGGCAACGGAGGTCAGGAAAACCATCCTGGGCCCCCTCTCTCCCAAGTGCAGCCTGCTGGCCAATCTCAAGACTGTCCTACAGCGGATGCTGCCAGAGGATTCCTACCTGCTGGCCTCGGGGAGGCTGCACATCTCCCTGACACGGGTGATGGACGGCCAGAATGTCATGGCCTCGGAGTTCAGCTCCAAGGAGGAGCTCATTCAGGTAGGGAGACCTTCCTCTGGTGCCGTGGGAAGGTCTCCACTGACTGCCTGGGATGGACATGGGAGCTGGGGTTGTTTAGCCTGGAGAAGAGAAGACTCAGAGGTGACCTTATCACTCTCTATAACTCCCTGAAAGGTGGCTGTGCTCAGCTGGGGTTGGTCTCTTTCTTCAGGCAGCAACTGACAGAATGAGAGGCCACAGTGTTAAGCTGCACCAAGGGAAATATAGGCTGGGTATTAGGAAAAAGTTTTTTATAGAAAGGGTAATAAAGTATTGGAATAAAGTATTACTCTGCCTAGGGAGGTGGTGGATTCACCATCTCTGGATGTGTTTAAGAAAAGCCTGGATGTGGCACTCAGTGCCATGATTTGGTTGAGGTTAGGGTTGGGTTGGACTTGATGATCTTGGAGGTCTTTTCCAACCTAATCATTCTGTGATTCTGTGTGACATACCCCAAGTGTTGGTGGGTTTAATTGCACTGTTTTCTACCCAAGATGGGGAGAGAGTCAGGAGGCTCTGCCAGACTCGTGGTCCCACCACAATGGGCTCCATGAACTTGGGGGCAGGGAGGAGGGTTTGAGTTCCAGGATCAGATGGAATAAATCATGCTAAAAAAGCAGCAGGTTTGTTTCCAGCCTCATTCAGTTGATATTGGGGCTCTAATAAAGAATTTGCAAAGAGCCCTGTCAGTGCTGATGTGATCTCTCAGCTCTCCCCACCCGTCTCTCCTCAGACATCTGGCAGTGGTTTTCCTTGTTGCCTGGAAGGAAAGCTTGAACAACAAGCAGCTCATTAACCAGTAAATTATCTGCTGGGGGAAGAATCCCAGGGTAAAGTCCTAACAGAGCTGACCATGAGGTCCTTGGTCCCTTGTCCCAGGGAGACTGTAGAGGATGGAAACTCCATGGAGATGTTGGAGTTCACCTCATGGTGCCTTCTCTAGGTAGCCCAGGAACCCGGGGTGCTCATTCCCAGCTGATGAGATTGGTGGGAAATGGTTGCAAATCCCCCAGCAGTGGCTTTACCACTGACAAATTCCAGCAGGGTGAGGATGCCTTGTGAGGGTGTCTTGGTTTTGTCCAAAAACCTGCAAAGATGGAAACTGGCCCCAAAGCTTCAGCTTGCCACCACCAAAGGGCAGTGTTGGACATGGACATGTTGATTTACAACTATTAATTCTGGCAGCTATAAAATTAAAAAATGTAGTGTTTGCCCTGCTCCAGGGAAGTGTTTCCACTTCAGTGAAATCAGATATTTTCCCTTTCTTGAAGCCTTTCTTGCTACAGTCCTCAGCAAAGTCCAGGTGGCACGAACAGCCTGGTTCCAGATTTTGTCAAGGCTGAATTTTCAACAGCTTTTGTCCGGAAGAACTTTGAGAGGGACGTTGACTTCTGCAATCCCTCTCCTCCCCAGGCTCTCCTCTGCAGCTGCTTTCTTCCAATTTACTGTGGATTCATCCCTCCATCTTACCGAGGAGTGGTGAGTGATATTCCCACTACAACACACGCTCCTAGCAGGGTGTTCTTGGGTTTGAACTTTGCATTTCTCTGACCAGGGAGGGACAGGTGCATCCAGGCTTTTCCTTTAGTTGATGGAGGATGATAAAGCCCTTCAGCTTATTCTTCACCTCATCCTAAGATGACAGCTGGGTGGAACTGCCATCTGGAGAGCCCTCTCCTGCTTTGTCCATGGACAGAGTGTGGATGATCTTGTCGATGTCTGACTGAGATAAGAGGACGCCCACAGTGGGGACCTTGAGACACAACCCAGTTATCCCGAGCACGGCGTGTCTGCACTGCAGGTTCATCCCTTGGCTCAGGTGCTGACTTGCACTGCTGAGACATCAAGAGCTTGTGGGAGGATCTTCCCCCAGCCCTGAGTATTTCCATGCTCTGCTTGTCTGAGGGATGGGAAGGAGGAGCTCAGTGTTTTCCAGTGCATCCACCTCCAGGGTTGGGGCAGCCACAGCTCTTCTGGGCAACTTGTGCAGGGCCTCACCATCCTCACAGGATTTCTTCCCAATATCCCATCTAACCCTAATGGCAGTGGGAAGCCATTGCCCCTTGTCCTGTCACTCCATCCTTGTCCAAAGTCCCTCTTCAACTCTCTTGGACCCCTTCAGGCACTGGAAAGGTCTCTAAGGTCCCTGGAAATGTTCTAGGCTAGATTGGACATGGCTTGGAGCAACCTGGGATGGTGGAACATGTCCCTGCTCATGGCAGGGGGTGGCACTGGATGACCTTTCAGGTCCCTTCCCACCCAACCAATCCCCAGGTCTGTGATTGCTCTGTGAGGCCCCTCTGCAATGTTATTTCATCAACATTTAATTCCATCAGCTGCAACTTCCAATCCCACTGAGGTGGGTGGTAAATCCAAATTCCTTTTGGAATAGAGCAATTGACATTTTCCTTGCCCAGTGAGTAATCCCCCATGAATCTGCAGGCAATTATTAAATGTGAGGGCCCTACTGCTCAAGCTCAGGTCTTGAAAGTTATACAACACTGTGCATTTGATGATTTCTGAATTGGCTCTTGACTGCCAAAAATTGTTGTACAAAGCTTTGTAAATGAAAATAATAATATTTCCATTTCAATAACTGCTGTGGGTTACAGCACCTGGTCGAGGAGCTGGCTGGGTGCTGCAGGCAGGGCAGGAGAAGGAGCTGGCAAAGGGATAAAGAGCAGAGGTGGGACAAGACTGTTGGAAGCAGGAAGGGAGGACAAGCTGTGACAGGCTCATGACAGGAGTGTCACCAGTGCAGCTGCTGGCTCCCAACTCAGTGACACTGCAAAGGTCCCCAAAGCCAACCCTCCCTCTGCTCCTCCCCCAGCGCTACGTGGATGGAGGTTTCACGGGCCTGCAGCCCGTGTCCAGCCTGGAGGAGCCCGTGATCACTGTGTCCCCGTTCACTGGAGAGCTGGACATCTGCCCCCGCGACTGCCCCGCCATCTTCTTCTGCTTCCAGATCTTCAATGGCAGCATCCAGATCTCCATAGAGAACCTGTGCAGGATCAGCTACGCTCTCTTTCCACCCAGCACCATGGTGAGCCCACCAGGACTCCTCCCAGCTTAGTTTTGGTGAAAAGATTAATGCTGCTCCTGCCTTCTCAAGACTGAAGGCTCAGCTCAATCTCCACTGTTAATTAATGGGATGTCAAAGGGAGGGGGCAGCACCCACTGTTTTTGCAGTACATTTTGGGGAAGGGACACTGCTGATGGGTGGCCAGCTTGGGATGAGGTCCACAACCTGCAAAGGACCAGACAAAACCAGGTGATCTCTAAGGTCCCTCCCAAACCATTCTGTGTTTCTCTGACCAGTGCAGTGGTGGTTGGAAACCAACCAGTGCTTGCTGCCTTCCCAAACGGGACATCCCAACCCGCCACAGTCAAACAGCTTTGGATAGATCCCATAGTACTGGGGTCAGGGCTCCTTAGTGACCTCAGGTGTTTCTCCTTGCAGGTCTTGAACGACATTTTCTCCCAGGGGTACCAGGACACTGCCCTTTTCCTGTACAGGAACAGTAAGTGGCACCCCAGAACCCGAGAGGCACCTTGGTGTGACACAGACAAACATCATCCCTGTCTCTCTGTGTCTCCCAGATGCCTTTGGCTTTAACTACTTCGATGGCAATTTCCGCTTCGGCAGCACCTGTGGGAAGAATGACTCTGGAAAACCCAACGGGACACACCCTGGCCTGTACAAAAGGGTCCCTCAGTGCCTGACCCCTTACTTCCTGCCAGGTAGAGGATTTGGGGTGCTCAGCCTGGGTTTAGGGCTGGTGCAGCCTTCAAGAGCAGCAGTGTTACACTTAGGACATTACTGAGTTATTTATTAGAGTAAATATTTCTGTTGCAAAGAGACTTCATAAGAGTAGGTCCAGCTGGACTCTGGCCTGGGCTTCAGTACCTACCTGAGCTGGACAAGAGGAGTTATTGCATTTCTTTCATTCTTTGTAATTACTGGTCTTTATTTCCTTCTGTGCTGTCATTCCTGGTGCAGGCTTGTGGAAGAAGGAGCAGGTGAATGGACTGCAGGACCCACTGGCAAAGGTCCTGCTGCAGCCATACAGGCTCCCAGCCTTATTCAGGAAGGGGTAAGGACTTCCCAACAGAGGCCCTAGGGAATGACACACAAACCAGGGGCTGTGCCTTCAGCAGTGGCTGGGCAGCTGAAGGGACACATAGAGGGATTTGGTGTTCCCTTGGATCCAAGGGAGAGTGGGTAAGGCTGGTGGGAATGCCACAGGATCTCTTGGTTATGGAAAAGATTATTACACTGTGCATTTACCATCAACAGCCTCCCCTTTTGCTGCCTTTAGCCATCACTCAACTCAGCCTGTGTACTTTGCTTTTGCAGGGTGAAGAAGGTGTGGGGGCTGCTGGAAGGTGTCAACTCCCTGGTACAACAACTTCACAAGCTCCTCCAAACCTTGGTGCCTGGTTTGCTTAAGACAGCCATGGACAGGAGGAGGTGAGGGGCTGGAGAAGCTGCAGACCATCAGCATAAAGAGAGCAGAGGGCAGAGCAGGGAAACTTTTGGGAACCTCACCCACTGGGTCACTGATGCTGAGTGTGGCTAAAAACTCCAAATCTGGAGTAACCCACATTAATATGATGATGTGATATATGATGTGATATTATTTTGATGTCGCAAAGAAGCTACAAACCAGCTTAGTGCCACCTCCCTACTGCAATACATTAGTTTTCCAGATATTTATCTGCTGGGCTCTGTCCTGGCAGAACACCAGGCATACTCACCAAGATCCTGAGAGATGTTCTGGCACTAAGCTCTCAGGGATTTAAGGCATATCCCCTCAAAATCTGCTTATGAGTTCCCTCCTGTGCAGCTGCCCAAGAGACTCTGAAATGATTTCGCCCTGAGGCAGCTGCAAACTTCTCAGCTGTGAGAAAGTCCTTTGGAGTCAAACATTCCTGGGGCTGCTCACCCCTGTCAGTACCTCGACCCTGCCTCAGCTCTCACCTTGTTCCCAGAGGTAACAAGGATTGTCCCAGGAGGGCCCTGGGGGTCTCCAGTGCTGCCTCGGAATGTGGTGAGCAACACCAACACAACACCAGCACAGCTGCTGGTTCTCAAGGGAATTTTTGGGGAGTATTTTTTTCCTTCAGAACATGTCTGGTTCTGCCTGCAGTGCTGCCACTGCAGTGCCCCTGCTCAGGCCTCACCTGCTTTTCCACAATGGCTGAGGTAAAGCTCCAGTGCTGCTCCTGGGCCCACCCCAGGCTGCAGGGGCCACGGGGCAGCTTTACCTGCAGACTTCACAGTCCAGCCCTTTCCCTGCCCACTCCATCTCCTCCCCACCAGCAGCATCCCTTCCATGCTTTAATGCAGATTACAGGGCGGGCAGTTGCCAGGAAATGCCATATTTAAAGTGTTTTCCTCCCACTCAAAAACTTCCAGAGAGTCCTCAGAAAGAGAGAGAGAAGCCTTAGGGAGCATCATACTGGGCAGGAACTAATTTTTCTATAGTTCCCTGAAGTTTTTTTACCAATTACCAATTGTTGAGATTCACACATCCCCAGAGCCCTGCTTCTCCTGCCTGTGGGGGTGAGAGTGCATTTGGATCCCCCTGGAACTCGCAGCTGTGAAGAAGGACAGAGAAAACTAAAGATTAACTTCCCGCTACTTCCAAGTCCTGCAGGCTGCATCTCCTGACATTTCACAAATACATCAGTTCTCCTGCAATTGTCTGTAACTCACAGCCACACAGAGAGCATGGCCCAGGCAAATACACCCTGTGTCACTGGTCTGCACACACAATTAATTGGCAACACTCTTAATTATCCCAAATCCGTGCTGCATATTAGAAGCTGTGGATTCGCTTTGCCCCAACTGTGTCTCCCCTATTTGTTGGTTCCCTACAGGCAACAAATGGATTCCAACAGCAGCAGCTGTTTATTAGAGTAAATAGACTGTTTCATTACACAAAGGAAATTGGAACAGAAGGAGGTTTCATCCAAAGACCCGTGGAGACTGCAGGAATGAATGTGGGAGAAGCTGAAGGGAGCTTTGATGCAAGCAGACTCAAAGTTAACTAGGAGTGCTGTGTGAAAGAACAATATCCTGTGTTCTGCTGTCTTTGCTTGAAATCAGTTACCTGTGAATAATATCTCTGGAGTGAATCAGCTAAAAGAAACCTGGATGCTTATTTTGTAGAATCATAAAATGGTTTGGGTTAAAAGGGACCTTAAAGATCACCTAGTTCCACTCCTGCCATGGGCAGGGACACCTTCCACTGTCCCACGTTGCTCCAAGCCCTGTCCAATCTGGCCTTGGACACTTCCAGGGATCCAGGGGCAGCCACAACGTCTCTGGGCCCGGGCCTGTGCCTGGGCCTCCCCACCCTCACAGGGAACAATTCCTTCCCAATATCCCATCTAACCCTGCCCTCTGGCAGTGGGAAGCCCTTGAGCCTTGTCGTGTCCCTCCAGTTCCTGATGAGAGGTCCCTCTCCAGCTTCCCTGGAACCCCTTCAGATCCTTGCAGGGGCTGTGAGGTCTCCGCACAACCTTCTCTTCTCCAGGCTGGACAGCCCCAACTTTCTCAGCCTGTCTCCATAGGGAAGGTGCTCCAGTCCCCTTGTAACTTTCTGGCCCATTTTGATGGACCTTGTTTGCACTGGATCCTGTCTGCTCCTGTCTTCCATCCATCTGGATGGATTTATGCCTCTCCAGCACTGCAGCCAAAGCCAGGCTGCTCAAATCCAGCTGTTCCTGCCACAGGGCAAAGTGGAAGGCTGGGAGACACCCAGCCCTCCTCAGGCAGGGACAATCAGCCCAGCATTTGCTTTTGCACCTCTGCTCCCTCCCACNAGGAAGCAACGTGGGGACCCCAGCCACACCCAGCTGGGATAGAACCAGCCTGGAATGCCTCCTCTAGGGGCAGGTCATGGGAATCATTGGGGGGCTGTGGCATTGCTGGCACAGTCCATGTGTTCCTCAGGGCAGGTCAGGCTCAGCCTGCAGGCTGGGTTCCAAGTTGCTCATTGCCTCTTAAAGCATAAACTGGGGCCAAAGGCAGCAGCGGGGTCAGAAATGCTCTTCTGTGGCTGAGCTGGCCCTGAAGGGAATAAAACCACCTTGGTCAGTCTGACAGACACCTCTGGCAGTTCCTGTGGGACAAACTGGGTTCAAGTGCCTGGTCAGAGCTGCTAGCCTTCCTCCTGTTGTCTGAAGGGCAGCAGGTTTTGGTATCCTCAAAATATTGCCCTTGTACCCCTGTCCTATTGCTTGTCTCATTCTGCTTTGAACTCAGCAGAATTGTGAAGCCTGAGGTGGATGGGATGAGAGTCTGGAGACAACAAAGGACAGCAGAGCTCCCTCTGGAGCTGGATCCCACTGCAGGTCTAGAGAGAAGAGTCCTTGACTCTGATCCATGGAACTGAGCCCAACAAAGCCAAGCACATGCCCAGTCCTGCCTGTGGCTCTGGCTGTTGGCTGCAGGTGCTTTATGCCAGACTCTGTTTCCAGTCTGGCTACTAAGGAGGATGCAATTCTTTGTGCAATTCTCCTGCTGGATCTGGAATGGTAATGGTCCTATTCTTTCCCCTTTATATTCCTCATCTGTTGTGGGCCTCCTAGATATAGCAGAATTGTCATTTTTCACTTTTCGTTTAATTTATGGCTACACTTTATAGAACCATCATGTTGAAAGTCTGTGTAATTTTTCTTAAGCTGATAAATTCTGAAATGTTGAAAGGCTCAGAAGGAATGGGAATATAAAGACTAAAACTGAAAGAAAGACTGCATTTCATCAGATGCTTCTTTGTATTTTTTACTAACAACAAACTGCAAACTGAAATGCTGAGGATTCACTGGTTTTCCATGCAAAACCAAAGTGGGAGTGCGCATAATTTTACATAGGATGGCA
>VXBB01012751.1:0-57157 GCA_013399915.1 Illadopsis cleaveri
CATCCTAAACTACAACCTAGGACTGAACTGAAGTGAATTTAAAATCATACAGATGTTTAGATTTTACTAATTGCATGTGAGTGACTGTGGGTACTTCTCCTCTTTATACTAAAAAATAGTATAAAGGACTTAGCGCAGTAGTTGAATCAAGAGAGGAAAAGTGAAATTTTTCTTTTTCTTCTTCTTCTTGTTTATTGCTGGAATCACTTCACTGAAATCAATGGTTAATAACTTACATGGTGATTAATTTCTTATGACAAATATCATCCCAGTGAAAGATTAATACATTCACTGAGTCATATGCACTTGATTTAGTTGAGGGATTATACCACTAAAAGACATTGTGACTGACAATGCAGTTGTTGAAATCCATTTTGAGTGCTCCTGCATAACAGTTAAAGTTCAAGTCTATTATTGTCAATATACTGACTATAAAGGGAAACATAGTTCAATGTATTACATTGTATCAAGGAAATGAAACAGTAGCACAATGTAATTTTCCAATTAGTTTTCAAACTGAATATTTTACAAAAAACTCAGAGTATTTGCTAAAGTCATACTGCCAGAGTTCCCTTTATTTCTTTCTTTCTAGATAAGTGAGTTGTCTATTTTATATATTACTTACATAATACTCAAGCTCTTTCATGGTGTGTATATAGGGGGTTTTTAAAATCAATCTCTATCTGTCTCTCTGTTTATCAAGTTTATATATAAACTCTTGATTTTTTACTGATGATCTACTTCAGGTTGAGTCAATATCTGAAAGTTCTCAGGCATGGCTGCCTCCTGCCTTCTCTGGATGGCTAGAGCGACCCTTTGGAAGCTTCTTACTGCTTTGTGCATAAGTGTGGTTTCTATCCTTGGTCAAAGATTGGGTCTCTGAGGGTTAAGCAGTAATATGTTATTTCTGAGTGTTTAACTTTAGAGTGTGTTTGAAATAAGTTTTTCAGAAGGAATAATGTCTGACTGTTGTACTGACTTAGCAGAAAAAAACCTAGGATTTCTTCAAGGAGATGTTGTAGCTAGATTTTTCAGTTGTTGCTGAACCTGTTTGTTGTTCTTTTTTTATTTGCAGAAAGTGAGTGAAAAAGTAGGAGGTGCAGAAGGAACAAAGCTAGATGATGATTTCAAAGAAATGGAAAGGGTAAGTCTAAATACATTGTATATTCATTATTACCATGCTTTTTTTTCTTTCTAGGACAAGAATTTCAAAGATTTTGTCCTGGAATCACTCAGAAAGTTTTGAAGTACCTAACTTTTATTCAGCAGGGCCTGAGAGGGCTGAGTTTTCCATTTTCTATTTGTTTTCTAACAAGGGATATGTAACGTATAGCACTCTATAATGCAAATATTTCATTCAGAGATTCAGGCTGCAGTCAGCTACAAATTAGCTGCACTTAAACTATTGTAGAGGATCTCTAAAACTGAGTCAGTCTACAAGACAGCCATTTAAGTGGCAAAGGGTGTTTGTAATTCTCGGCTCCTTGAGTATCAAGGCACTGGGCTTGACAGTGGCACTGGGGTACTCACTCACAGGTTCAGAGGTCCTGTTAGGCAGCCTCCACTGGCACTGTGCTTCAGGTAGATGGGTATAACCCTCCCACAGGCTGCTTGGTGAGGTTGGCAGTGACAGCATTGAGTGTCTCAGTGGAGGGGAAAAAAAAGAAAAAAAAGCCAGAGGATGTGTGGCAGTGGCAGTATTTCACCTGGAAGGATCAGTAGGGGCAGCGTTTTTTCAGGCTTCAACTTTGAATGGCACTACCAAATCTTGTAATAAAAGCTTGTGCTAGAAGGTTTGTAAAGTATGTATCTGTTATATAACTCTCATTAAGAGAAAAAGAAGCTATTTATCTGTACATTTGTATTATGAGGTGGGGAAAAAATCTTGGATGGAAAATAAAGGGCATATCCTTTGTGCTTCTTACAAAGAGAGAACAGAGCTGGTTTCTCCCTCTCAGCTTCTGTTTGAATGGGTAACTTATAGGCATTCCTACTGGAAGATGTTAACAAGGATTCAGAAAACTGGGATAAAGTTTAGGGTGGAAAACAGGACATTGCAACAGCCAGGTGTGAGTCCCACATTGTGCCTGTGAGCGGGATGGGTTGGCAGCCCAGGAAACAAGAACACTGAAAGCTGAGGAAAGAATGGAGTAAACTTACAGTTGCGTCCACACTCCTCACCTGGCCCTGTGTCCACTGCCAGCTTTCCTGCAGGCAGTGGACATGATCCTTCTGTACGTCCCTGGCCTTCTGTTCCTCATCCCCACTATCCTCTGCAGACTCCTAGCCATTTCTGTGTTCCCTGCCAGGCAGTTCAGCTACTTACTCACCCAAGTCTGGCGGACCTCTCCTGCTTCTCTGTGTAAAGGATTGAGCAAGACCCGACAGATGGCAGTGGCAGCAGGAGGCAGAAAGATAGCATGATGCAACCAACTTATCTCAGGTGTTCTTTTTTAAAATAGGAACTTGCCATTATGATAAAGGAGTTCACTCTGTGGGACACAAGCTACCCTGCAGAGAAATGCAATGTGTCTTCATAAATACAGAGTACAGGTCATTATGGGAATCGCCCAATCTTCCAAAGCAGATTTTTTTCTCTGAGACCTAATTATGAGAGTAAGAATAGTGGCATACTTCGCTACATCTAGGATGTACATCTACGTCTAGGATGTGGATAGGGACTGCTTCCTAAGAAAGGAAGAGTTCTTACTACAAAATAAAGTAGAAGAAAGTAATGTTATTCAGTTCTAAGTTTTTTAAAATCCTAAATATGGGAATCAGGCAGGGAGAAATAAATATTCAGCGCATTGGTGTTGATAGGTTTCTTGAAACTGGGAACTGAGGGATATTTAGTCTTCCTTACCCCAATTTTACCAGATCTTGCTCTGGAAAGAGTAAACAGCCCATTTTATTTTTAGCAGTGACTTCTGCTTTCCACTCATTTTCTCAGTTATTAGGGAATCGAAAATAGACAATTCTCCAAAAAGTTGTCAGTGACTGTTCTGTCAAAAGGTTTTCCCTATTGTAGATGGTTCACAGGGTGATATAAAGAATTAGCACTGTACAATAATCAAATGTATCAATAATGCTGTACAGTGTATCAAAGTCCTAACACGTTCTGAGGTACTCTGTCGGATGGCCTTACTTGAGAATGGACCTGCTATAAACTGAAGTGGTGGACTCATGCTTTAGTATTTTTCCAGGTATTACCACTATTCTGGTACCAGGGCTGTTCTGGGGTACATAAAAATAAAATTATAAAAAGAGTTAAAAGAATTTATAAGAACAAAATGAGAGAAAAACTTTTCCTTTTATCTAACTTTCATGTTTCTTTTCTTTTAACCCTCTGTCCTCTAGAAAGTGGATGTTACCAGCAGGGCAGTTGTGGAAATAATGGCAAAGACAATAGAGTATCTTCAGCCAAATCCAGGTAACCTAGTTTCACAATTTTACAATTTTGCAGCACTTTTTGAAAACACTCTTTCTTACCAGTATCAAGTCTGACAGATCTCATCCTCGCTGGTGCAGTTAAGGTTGACACAAAATTGGTGAAGTTACTGTAAAGTAAACAACAGAGATGAATACAAGTCTCTATCCCAGGCTGTCATAGTGAATGGAGACCGGCTTTGGAGGGCTTGTTTCCCTTTTGAGTATTCTTTCTTTAGGGAAGTGGGCAGCACATGCCCATGAGCCGGATGCACTTACTTGTAGGAACCAGTGTGTTAGCACTGTGATGTCGGCAATTGAAGAGACAGGGTCCATGGTTTGCATGCATGAAGCCAATTTTATTGACTACATAGCTTAATATATTCACCTTTTCAGCTACAGCTAAAATCAGCAACAATCACATCTCTTAGTAACATTGCTAAATCACAGCTTTGCACAGACTCACACAGGCATGTATGGTCCTGCATGATTTGTCCCAAACAAAGCACAATGTTATCTTTTGCCGCCTCTTTCAGGGTTCTGCCGTGACTTGGCCCGGCTCGTGGCCCACCAAAGTAGCACATCTGTAACAAGCTGAGCACTACTCTGAGTCCCACTCTCTAGCTGTATTCCCATGCTGTGAGCATAGGGGACTCCCTTGAAACTGGCCATGCTGCGGCTGCCCAGGGCAGGGCTGGCCTGCAGCCAGCACCTGTTCCTTGCTCCAGCCAGGAGCTGGAGGTGCTGGGGCAGCTACAGCCATGGGCATGGGGCAGCTGAGGCCCCACCATCAACCCACACCTGGGGATCAGGAGAGGCATGATAGGACTGTCTGCATGAGGCAACTCTTTCCTTCACCTTCCCAGTCATTTGCTATGTGAAGGGAAAGGACCAGGCAGTCCTTGCAGACTGTGGAAAAGCAAAGTTCCAAAGCAATTTCCTTTATGGCACAAGAGATACCACTCTTCTTCTGGTCCTCTGGCAACTTCCCCTTCTTATTACAGAAAAGTGATGGTGGGAAGGGGCTGTTGATGTCATACTGTAGAAAAGAACAGAAAATCAAGTGTTATCAATCATGTCTAAATTGAAGCCTCAAAATAGAAACCAATGAGTCTTTTCCATAGGGAGATGAAAGAACAGGTTTGATTGGGCTGATGGAGAACTACATGTACCTCTTTTGCCAAAGGTTTCTCACAGGGAGGGGTGATCTGGACCTGCAATAAACAAGTAAATGATTACAGTGAATATTATGAAGATTTCTGTAGTGATCTAGGAACATAAGTGTTTTGATACTAGCATAAATCAGTGCCAGTATCACTGGTAAGGTCAATAGAGTTAGCTTGTGATGAATCACAGAATATGAAGAGTTGGAAGTGACCCTCTAGGATTATTGAATCCTGGCCCTGCACAGCACCATCTCCAAGAGTCATACCATATGCCTGAGAGTGTTGTACAGACATTTCTCAAATTCTGTCAGGCTAGTTCTGGGACCACTTCCTTGAAGGTAAAGTTAGGTCTTCTGTGTACCATAAGTGTCTTAGAATTTCGTGGAACTACAGACCAAATTCACACATTTGCACTGAGAAATTTTATTCCTAATAGCTGGAAATAAATTTGAACTGGTGTGAAATGTTTTAACTCCAGTGCGGTAGGCTGAAGGACTATTGCTGGTACAGATTAATTGGTGATTTTTTTATGTTGGACCACAGAAGAGAAGATAATATTTTGATGATGCTGACAGTGGAATAAAACAAAACAAAACAAAACATAGGACTAGTATCTACAAGTTCAAGAAATGCTGGAGAGAAAATAATAATAACCAGAAGAGTTTGTATGTCAGCAAATGAAATTCTGTTTATGACTTGAGTCCACAGCTTCATTGCTTATCATAATGTACTCTGCAGGAAAAGCAACTCGATTGGCAAACATTATGAGGATAGTAATAAAATCGTTAACTGCTGTCAAACTACTGTTAAGCAACCCTGTGTAGACTGAGTTATAAGTTTTGGCTGTTTGATGCTTCTCTGACTGCCTTCTTGACATATCTGAGTTGTTATGATTGCTGTGAATCGTGAAACAGGCTCACAGCAAAAAGCAGTCAAATTTCTGCAGGTAGCCAAGGGTGCGATTTCAGGCACTTCAGGCAGATGTAAATTTGCAGTGCTGCATGAAAGAACAGTTTCCGTAGTCTAGCTTCATATCCCTTCAACTGCTTGTGACACATGCAAGTAGAATCAAAAAATTAACATCGCAATAGGCAGGAGGAAGATTCACTTTTGTTGTTCAACACTTGGTGTTGTTCATTCCAGAGGTAAGAGGGAAGGAGAACTCACCTACCTGACCTTAGATTGTTTTATATAAGTTGCAAAAGGGCTCCCTATAGTGAGAAGGATTGTCATTTATTTTTTCAATGAAATAAAAACTTTTCTCTTTTAAAATTCTCCCTACAGCTGTATTACCTGTTACATGGGTCACCAAAAATGCCAGTTTCTAATATTTCCCATTTGCTTTCTCCCTTTCATAAAAATTGGGAATTTTACATTGGGACAGGGGAGCAAATGTAATTAAAAAAAAAAAAAAAAACCAAACCCAAACCCAAAACAAGCCACAAACAGGAAACAAACTCTTTAACATCAATATTTTAAAGAAGATTAAAAGTTTACCTGGGTTTGGTAGGAAGAAGAGGAGTTTGGATGTAGCACACATTCCTTGATAAATTGGATGTGCCTTGAAAACACTTGGATAAGATAGTATTGTGATACTACAGATCACCTGAGTCCACGGTGTTTTGAAACATCAGTAAAAGAAGTATGCATCATTGTCTAACTTTTGCTTTCTAGTCTTACCTTGCTGTCCAAAATATAGCCACTTCATTTTTTCATATTCCCTCTTATATTTCTTTCTTTAATTTCTGAAAAGATTCCCATTTACTCCTGATTTAACGCAGCTTGCTGTCTCCATTCCCGACTGATTTTGTCTGTTCCTTATTTTCTTTTGTGCTTCTGTATTTTTTTATTGCCACCACCATTTCAATGACATTTAACTTCATTAAAATGCAGTTTCTTATACTGGAGAGTCAGCAAGTCTGCTGATGTACTTTTGTAGTGGGTAGAAACAGAAGGCACCGAGAAATTCAGATGTTTACAAACATAATCTGATGGCCCTCAAAGGTAGTGGGAAAACTAAAAAACCCCATAATTACTAAATGTTAAAAATACGTTGCTATTTCATAGCTGCTTCTCAAGTACTGTGAGACTTTCCTGACTTTCCTATGTCTGTTTCCATGTCTGTATCTGTGCAGACAGATACATAAGCTGCAAAGTGAAACATACTCCACAACAAGAACTCTCTCTTGATATGCTCTTTTAACAATAAATATATGAAAAACATTTGTTGACTCCAGTCTGCTAATATATAATTTTGCTGAAGTAATGTGTGCAAGGTTGAGTTTTGACCAATGAAGTCAGCACACAAGAGTATAAGCTATTAATGTTTTGTAAACAGGAAAACTAATTTTAAAAGCACCTTAAAAAGTCAAGCATTTGTAATGGGGAAGGTAGAGGTATTCATAGCTGCCCTCCAGCAGACACAGTAATGTAGATAAGAAACATGCTCTGAGTCTGCATTGCTGGCAATAGGATTTAGCTGGAGAAATTTGTAGTCAAGTGGCATTAACTAATTCACTCTCTTCAGGCCATTCACATGCTGTAGTTGCAAAAATTCACTAAAGAACATCAGCAAACAAATTAGTTCTTTTATATTTGCTGTCTTTGTTTCCATCGATTATGATATTTGTGTGCTTTCTTTTAACATTTGTTCTTCAGTTGTATGTCTGAAATAAAATGCAAGCTAAAGTACAATTGAAAACCGTACTGAAGTAGGTGTTTCCCTACATCCCCATAAAAAGCAATAGGTGTTGCAAAGGTTGCTACACATTATGTTTGGGGACATAGACTTTCCTTAATGTTCTACAACAGAAAAACTTGCAAACATTTAAAAAATGGGGGGTACCGCAGTTTAATAGTGAGTGTATCTAGTCTGGACTTCTCCTTGAGGGAAAGGCTGGCTCAGTCTGGTATCTGTCTGGTACTTAGGGATTTTATGATTAAGAGAAATTTGGAGATATCTTAAAGATTTTATTCTCTGTCCCATGTCAAACATGCTATCTTGGGAGTGTTCCTGGACTTACTTCTGTCCAAGTCATTTCAAGGGAAGCTTTAACTTAAAAGTTCGGGATAGACTCCTCTCTAGTCTGCCAGCAAAATAAAAATGGTATTGACCAACAATATTTCATTCCTTTGCTCTAAAAAGAATTGATGAAAAGCAGGGCTTAGTCCTACACATACATAGTGTCTTTTAAATACGTTTTAAGTTGCTCAGATAAATTTAAATGCACGAATCGATTCATGCATGTATAGGCAAATGATTGCATGTTTGTAACCTCTGTCACTTGCCTTCTTCAGCTTCCAGAGCTAAACTCAGCATGATCAACACTATGTCAAAAATTCGAGGCCAGGAAAAGGGACCAGGCTATCCTCAGGCAGAAGCCTTACTGGCAGATGCGATGCTGAAATTTGGCCGAGAACTTGGTGAAGAATGCAACTTTGGTAACTTGTTTACTTTCCTTTCCATTATAATGCAATAAAAATGGTAGGAAAAATTCATATAGCTTTCATTGTTAAAGTACTGCACTCTTACAGAGGAGGAACATCTGCAAGAAGTATTAGAGCTCTGCTTCTCTGCAAGAAGCGTTAGAGTTCTGCTGCATCCGACCTTTCATTTAAGGTTGGTCTAGGCCTGTTTTGAGTATCTTTTGAAGATTTCGACTAGAGAAATTTTTCTTATAAATGAAAGTCAAATTGTTTCCATTTGGACCCATAGGCTTTAGCTCTCTGTCATAAATTGTGTTACTGTGGCTGTGTTGGATTGAAATATGTACATGTACAGAAATTTTATTATTGTCTATGCATATATAGAACAAAGCGCTTTTGTCTTCAGAATCCTTAAACTGTTACTGTCATCACTGCAGGCAAGGAATAAAAGCTAATAGATTTTTAATAGGCTTTGCCCTTTTTTTTCTGACCAAATTCCACATTTTAAGGCACCAGTGAATACTCCTGCCTCATCTGTTAACTGCTTCTCTCTCCAAGCCCAAATGAGTTTACCACTGTCTAAGTTACAAATGTTAAACTGACTCTTAATTATGTTCAACAGTAGAGTTCTGATAATTAAAAGGTGATATTCACAACAACATACTTTGTCTTTCTATCTTGTTTGTGTTGACTTCTGTGTGGCTATTTTTACATGACAACATACAGGACCCTCAAATGGGACTGAAAATACTGTTCTCTATTTGAACCATCATAAAATTGTTTTCCTGACATGAAGACATTTAGAATGGAAAAAGTACTTTTTTATTTGTTTTATGTAATTCACTAGTAAGCTTGAGAGATGTAGCTTGATTTGTGCTAAATATTACTGATTTTTTTAAAATTGGTTGCCTCTCATTTACCAAATTTCAAACACATTTTTAAAAGGAAAATGAAGAACTAATATAATCTAGTTTCTGCAAGTTGCTTTATATTCTGTGATAACTGCACTACCGTGTAGCAGAATACATACGGCAGTTATTTTCAGATTATTAAATAATAGCAGCTGTTATGGCTATTTGTCCCTCTTTGTCCAAATCTGGAAGGCTCTCTCATTCTCTCATTTTGCAGTGCATTACTGGCATTTGCTGTATGGGAGACAAAGCTTCTTATGATTTCTCACTTATTTTGGTTTTTAGACCCATCGTATTCTTTGAAAGTGGTTTTTTTTTATCCCTAACCTATACCTCGAACCAGGAGGGTATGTTTGAGCTTCTTGCTTTTCTTTTTATTCAGCAGAAGTAAAAAGAAAAGTGGTAATTTTTGTGACACTCAGCTTAATCTTGGAGGAAATTTCAAAGCAGTTAGGATTATTGAAGTTTATGAGGTTCATACACCTACACTTGAGTAGTCTATGTAGTAGACCTCTCAAATGTAGTAATACTGTGAAGTCTATAGTCTCATTAAAACAACCTTCCATTAAAAAAAACCCAATCTGTGAAATTGTTAAGAAGTTTTACATTTGGTACAGTCACCAGTCTCACTAGCAGAAATTGGAAGACCTAGACTCGAATTAAAATTATTTTTAATGCAGTGTGGTGACGATACCACAGAGTAAATACAGTTAATTCTGTTCTAGCATATTTATTTCAACAGAGCGAGGAATGAATGAACAATAAGGGATGTGGAGGAGCCTGTCTTGACACAGCATAGGACCACAAATTCAGCTGTATTACAAGGCATGAACTCCGGTGGCTCCGGGAGTGTAAAATGTCTGTTGCTCTTTCACATCATCCTCTGTTTCCTTCCTAAACTTGAGACCTAAAATTAAATACTAACTGAAGTTGCCATGAAGTTTCCATGACTCAGTTTCATTCTACTGTGATTCAAAACTAAATTATTTTTACTGCATCTTTTCTTTCAGGACCAGCACTTGTTGATGTAGGAGAAGCTATGAAGGAGCTTTCTGAAGTCAAGGACTCTTTAGACATGGAAGTGAAGCAAAACTTTATTGACCCACTTCAAAATCTCCATGACAAAGATCTGAGAGAAATACAGGTATTGCCTTCAATGCAGCATTTTAATAACGGCAAATGTGTCTATATGTTTAGAATTTTTGTTAGTTGTGTAGTTTAAAATGGGGCATTCAGGTTTGAAAATGACCTGATTTTTGTCTCTTTTGGCTTGAATTTTACTTTTCAATTCTGTCTCTTTTTTGATGCTTTAGAAAGGAAAAGATAAAAATTTGAGCATTTTTTGATGGCAAAATTTTCAGTCATGTGCAGGTATGATCACAGTACTCATCTTGCCATTTGAAAGCTCATTTCACGAAATAGATGTACTGATGTTTACATTCCATTTTCTAATGTATGACAAGTGCTTGTCTACGTAAGTAGCTGCTCTTCTCAGCTCAATGAGGCTTTTGTACTGTTAAATATATGTGGATGAGAGGTATATTGGATGAAAGGTATCATGTAAATGTCTGATACCATTTAAAAAATGGGTAGTTGTAAATATCATAGTGGTTGATAAATTGATTCTTCTGAGAGAAAGTAAACACCTCAAGTAATCATGGTCATGCCAGTAAGCATTAACTTCTGGCCAGTTGTATGTGGCAGCTGCTAAGCAGATGAACCTGAATGTTACTTCAATTAACAATTTAGGAAATCTTCAGTATAAGGTAGCTTTAAGATAATTTAGTGATCTGATAGAAATTATTAAAATATTTTCTGTGTTGCTTTGTTTGTGAATTGTGTTACACAGACAAAAATGTACTAAGTTATGTTTTTAAAAGAATTTTCTCCTGAACATCTAGGGAAAAAAACATAGTGTTCAGGTAATTCTTCATTAGAGTTAAAAAGCAAGAAACCTGCATATCTTTTATACAGATGGCAATTGAAGTTTTCCATTCTATGTGGCCTTTTANGATACATAAACCCTCATATTTCCTTGTTCTGTATTTCTCTCCACTGGGAAAGTATTAGTAGACAACAAACAGCATGTGCCTCCAACTGTGCATGGACTACCTGCTTATAATGCAATATCAGGACAGTTGGGGAAGGTCCATTATTGTCTGCTTGCATTTGTTTTTTAGCATCACCTGAAGAAAATGGAGGGTCGACGCCTGGATTTTGATTACAAGAAGAAAAGACAGGGCAAGCTCCCTGATGAAGAACTTCGTCAAGCTCTGGAGAAATTTGATGAATCAAAAGAAATTGCTGAGTCAAGCATGTTTAACCTTCTGGAGATGGATGTGAGATAACCCTTGTTAATCTTTGACCAGAGTCTTAGAAAGATAGTGGAAGCACTTTCCTCCTTGTTGAACACAGTGAAAGGCTCAGAAGCTATAGTAATGTACAGTATGTTCATGTAGGAACAATTTCTTAGGTATTTCATAGATCACTGAGCTAGAGAATGTAAGTCTTCTGTAGCATTGATGTGCTTCCTAACTGCAAAGCATTACTTACGAATCCAAAGAATCTTTCTTCTTAGAATTATGTAAGTATAACTAATTATGCTTACTTGTGGTTGTAGGGTTTGTGCCAAGGCTTTTTTGCTTATAGATTGGTTAGGATTAAGCATTTCGTAGGTTTATCTAATGTTATATTTATAATTAATGTTGAAATTGTAAAATTAAGCAAGAAAAAACATCTCTATAAAACATCAGCTAAGGTCTGTCTTATAGAATATGTAGTCAAGGGAAATTAATTTTAAGTATTTCTGTTGATGTGAATTGTTTGACTTATTTTAAGTACGCATCTATTCTAAGTCCTCATTTTATTCCAGGCTCCTGCAGAGGAGCTATAACAAACCTAAAAATACTTGCATATAGAACTTAATATTTGTATAGGAGTTAAATATAGCTGCACTGAAATGAAAGAAATTTAAGAAGTTTGTTGTTTTAATCTTTGTAGTAACATCCATGCCCATGTGTGCAAATAATGCTGGCCAACATTACACCATTGTGGTATTGTGCACTATGGAAATGGCTAGCCATTTGCCCACAAAGTGAGGGCCTGGGTGTTTTATCTCTCATGAAATGGAATGCTCTCTGCCAGCACTACAAATATTCTGCATTCCAGAGTATGTAGTATCTTTCTGTTTTGGTCTGCTTCACGGGTCAGAATACAACAGAAGCATGACCATAGTCCGTATGGTTCTGCACTCTTCAAAGGCAGGGAGGGAGAAGGTGCATTATGCTCTTGTTACAGTCTCGTTTTTACTTTCATAGTGTTTGCTGAGTATGGTAGGTCTGTAGGCTGCTGTTCATGCAAATCAGACATGGAGAAATGATCAGTGGAGAAGAGTTGCAGTTACCATTTCAGATCAGGTCTGACGTGGTAATAAAGACTGATATGTAAATATTTACTGCTAACTACAAAGATGAATCAAGGTTTTAGAGAGATAAGTTAAACTGCCTTTGCAGTGGACAGTGGTCTTCATTCTCTATTGCTGGAGCTGTTAGTATTCACCTAAGATCTGATGTTTTAATGTCAATCCTCAGATTGAACAAGTGAGCCAGCTTTCTGCTCTTGTGCAAGCCCAGCTGGAGTACCACAAGCAGGCCACACAGATCCTACAGCGAGTTACTTCTAAACTGGAAGATAGGTAATGCAATTTTTGTAAGTTTCTTGAATAGTTTGTTAGTTCTGCAGAGGCAGAAAACCTATGAGTAGAATGCAATGCTGTTTTCTTTCTTGACTTGGAATTTGCATTTTATGAAAACAAGGGCCATTTCATTAGGTGATTGCAAACTGAGCTTTGAATATTTAGGAGATGTATCTACTTCTGAGTATAAGTTCAGGAAAGCACCTCAACTGAGTAAAGCTATTAAGTGTGAGTTAGCTGAAAGTAAGTGTTTATAAATACTCAATTCAGTGACACTCGCAACTTTGGATTCTTTAATGTTTGTGTATGTATTCACAAAGCGTGTTAATTCTGAAAGAAGATGTTAAAAATTGATTTTGCGAAAGAGTATCTTGTTGCATTCTTGTCTACCTGAAGATCTTCCTGAGCCAGTAGTGAGACCCTCATTATTAACCACTTTATTAAATACTCCTCCTACTATCAGATCAAACTTGGTATAAGGTTTGAGCTACCTCTTCCATCCCCATTTGTATATCTGCATATGCTATCAGAATTCCTACAGCATCTTTTTTAAAAGAGTTTCATAATTTTTACTTTAGAATTTTTGTTTCCATCAGAACAGATTGATCAGCTTCTCACACACACATCCTTCTTCAAAGAAATTTAATATTCAGGAAAGGTTTCTCTATGGCTCTGGCAGACTCTTAGTAAAAGCTGAATATAATTCCCAAGAGGAGATAATGTTCACATACTGTGTGAAGGCAGCTGTTTTCTGATGTCATTAGTATAGATCAAGTTGCTAATACTGCTGAGTCTGTCAGTATTAATTTTCTCAGAGCATGCAGCCTGAAAACCTCATTCGGTTCTAAGTCTTAAAATCTTTGTGACTAGGAGCAGCACTTGTTTGGGTGAGAAGGCTGTCCAGCTGACTTTTCCTGGATACAGTTTGCAGTACTGTCTAAGCAGCTAGCAGAACAATTTTTTAGCACTTGCAAAAGAGTACTGCAATTCACTTTCTTTACAGAAGCATTAAAAATTCCTCAGGAACAGGTGTTTTATCCATAGCCCATAAATTATGGCACTAAGTGAACATACATCTCTAAATAAATTTCTCTTCCTGTATCAATTCACATGATCCTTTGCCATTTTGAAACTTTTGATAACTGGTCAGTTTTTTTGCTTCAAGTTTCAGCTGTGAATGATTTTATCTTTTCAAGGACCTTGCATCGGAATGCTATGGTAACTCAGTTGAACTAATGAACTAACTTTTGCATCCCTAATTGTAAAGAGGCTGCTGGCTAAATCATGCTTTATCGACACCACTGGACACAAATTGAGTGCTGTGATGTGTTCAAGCCAGAGATGAGTCAGGGATGTAGAGCTGTTACTACCCAAACTGCTAGTCTTTCCCTGCTGGTAATAGGCAGGTAGCAAGCAAACCCTATAACCCCTGGGTTTTCTTTTTTTTTTTTACTATATGGACCAGAAGATAAATGATTATTTACTTTTAAGCTGAGAAAATCTGTTACTGTTGACTGTCAGTAATGTCTACAGCACATACTGTCCATTTTCTAGGTACTTTTTAAAAGAGTGAATGGAACCCATTCATGCTGGCTTCTGGCATAGACAATGTCTTATAACTTCCAAGACTGTCCTGTGTAAAATATTCATAAAAGAAATTTTTAAAAGTATGAGAGAGACCGCAAAAACTATGAAAAATTTTAAAATGCACTTGTCTTCTATTTTTCTGGGCTGTTTAGATTAGACTTCATGAATTTTTTCAGGAGGTACAAGTGAAAGAATTTATTTTTTTATCTACACATTAGTGGAAGGCATAAATTTCCTTAAAATTCCATTATTCCAGGAGCTGAGAAACATTAGGAGCTTGGCAAACATTGGGAAACTTTTAGTCAAATTAATGAAAACTGGAAGGTCAGCAAATACTTTTTTAAATTCCCCTTTTCACCAAGTGAATTAAGGATGCAGTTTTCTCCGCATAGCACCATGACAGAGCAGTTGGGAAGCAGGAATCGTTTCCATGGAGGTATTTTTTTTCTTAAGAAACATGGCTCATGCTGAATTTTGGCCATTTTTAGCAAGTCACTGGAACTGTCGCCTTATAGTCTATAATTTGAAAAAAATTATGTTTGTTTCATGAAAGCATTAAGTGTAACAGAACTAGTTTAAGTATTTCTTGAAATTTTTGAAAAATTTTCAAAAATTCTTGAAAAAAGTCTTGAAAAAGTAACTTTTCTAAAGAGTGAAACAAAACAAAGGCTTTTTATTTATTTTGACCATTTCAGTTAGTTAAGTGTTTGGGGGGTTTTTTGTTTATGGGTTTGGTTTTTTAATGTGGAAGAAAAGCACTCTCTGGGAACTGTCTTATACTGGTATTTTGGATAGTGAGGAAAACCTTGTTATGAGGATCAAAAGTCAGTAAGTTAGATGCAGATCTTTTTAAAAGATAAATCGAAATGTGCTACCAGCAACAAGTCTAGGGTTGATATAGAAAAGGTTAGAGAAATCAACTTGTCTTTTAAGTACAGACCAAATGTTCTTTCATATGTGGAATTAGAAATACATGTGGGTATTAGTTCTGCATAAGCTGTTCTGATTCTGTTCATCCCTTCCTTGGATTTTACCCTGGAATCTGTGAATAGACCCTTTCCTAGGAACTCTGGATTTCTCAATTAGAAGAAAAAATTGACATTAATAATAAATAAATGGCTATTTTGAGAGTCGGGAAGACTGAACTTTTTTCCCTTTGTGAAACAAGTATTCCAAATTGCAAATTAACCAAGCAAGCAGCTGAAGTCAGTACATTGCCACAGAGTCTTCTTGCAAAATGGCAAGAGTTGGCATCAATCAACTGAATAATTAATGCCTGCAAGGGTTAAAAGCAAAACGTCGTGCTAAAAATGAGGACATGGATGTTTGTAAAGCCCTTCTCTAAGCGTTGATATTCACCTAACAAGTTTTTCTTTATTAAATGCTCTTTGTTTTTGTTAGATGAAAGAAAGGTAGAGAAATTGCTAGGTTTCTAAAAGGAATGAAGAATTAACAAATTCATGGCACATCGACTGGTTTTAGTAATTTAAGCTACTACTGTAAACAAAAAACTACTCCAAATGACTCAACTTGTTTACTATGATGATTGGTGGATGAGAAATTCAGCCTTGGAAATAAAGATATTTGGTGCATCTACTCTGCTAACAAGATATTAACTCTTGACATTTAACCTTCATGTTTTGGCAGAATAAAAGAGGCATCGTCTCAGCCCAGGCGAGAATACCAGCCCAAACCCCGTATGAGCCTGGATTTCTCAACTGGTGACAATACACAGCACAATGGAGGAATATCCCAGGCCACCACACCCAAACCATCTGGTAATGTCAGAGCTTTGTGTCAATGCAGAAGTTGCATGCTTTCTTCTGAAGATTAGTTTTACTATGAGGGAAAATGAGAATGGGGATAGTATATAGGAGAGAAATGTTTGAACTGTTGTTTGTGAAGTGTTCATATCCTCAGGGAGGAGGACAGAGATGGATTATTCACTGCTTTAAATGTGTCTTTTGGTCAAAAATTTCTTTTGTCCTAGAAGATTACCCTGAAATACCTATCTTTACAAAATAGGCATTTAGAAAACCAAAATAACAATTGAAAGTTTTCCATGAAAATGCAGAAACCTAAGGCCAGCCACACCTCCATAAGCATATCCTGCTTTTTCAAATCAGGTATTACAACACAATGGGTCTGAAATTAAAAATACCTGAAAAGAAAAACTAAGCTATATGAGCTATTTTCTTTGTCCAAGTGGGAGCAGCACAAGCAAGATTAAGCACTAGTATGAGTGTGCATAATTACTGTCTTAAAGAATGGTATATTTAATATCAGCACATACCACAGAAGGCTTATTATTTGTTTTTTGCACAATATTGGTCTGTTATTCCATGGTAGGGTGAGGGCTGGCCTCTTTCCAGACCCTGATTTTAGTTATTCCAGTTTACCTCAATGACAATTGCTATCACGTTCCACCTTGCAAGACTAGATTTATTTCACTAGATCTTTAGTCAGGATTTCCTTTCTTTCAGTCACATCCTGATGTGAATGTTTGATTTTCTTCCACATATATACAGGAACAGTATCTCCATTTGGCACTGGTAACTGGAAATTATCTTACACAATCTTGCAATCTCCTAGCAATCTCCTCACTATGCTAACAAGGAGAAGGATATAGAGACTCCTTGTGCATGAGTGTGACTCGAGTCTTGCATGATGGAGCTCTCCTCGTTCCACCAGTAATTTTCTTCTTCACACCTTTTTCGTAGTGTCATGAACACTTGTCTGTGGTAAGCCAGAGCAGACTGATGTTCATGTATCTCTCCGGCATTTATATTTCCCTCTTCAGAGAGCAGTATTTAATGTTTTTTTCAATAAGAGTTTTTTTTTTGTTTTGTTTTGTTTTTCCCGAAGTGTTTATTGGTTTCAGAGAAACACCTTCTTTGAAAATTCTTGAGTATGTGTTTAGGGGGATTAATTCAAAGCATTTATTTGCTAATTCTTCTAAATTTCAGCTGGTAGCAATGAGGACACCAAACCTGCTGTAAGGCTTGTTGATGTCAGCACAGTAGTCTTCATGACAAAGAAACCGAAATACACTGTGAACGATATGTAAAGAAAAGAAAATAAGATTTCACTGTAGAATTTAGTAAATTAAATCTGGTGTTTGAAAACCTTGCTCTATTGATCTGTAGAAATGGAGAATTTTTGTCCTAAAATAACTCAAGCATGGGCTTTCTAACCAGAGTGAGTGTTTAAAATGAATATGCACAATGTTTAAATCTGAAACTTACTCATCTTAAAGCCTGTATTCATAAAAAAATAGAATATATATTCTTAGAACTATCATTGTGGTGAAGTGGCATGTGTTGGTTCATTTAGGGCGCTGGAAGTGCATGAACTTTTACTTCGAAAATTCAGGTGGGGATATGATTTCTTACAGTTTTGTGCTGCTAAATCCTAAATATTTTGACCAGTAACAATTTTGGTTTTGGTAGGCTTGAAGCTATAAAGACTTCAGGGGGAGAGAAGAGGGAGCATATTTGTTAATTTCATACAACATATGAAAATCCAATCAAACTAATGACTTATAATAGTATCCATTACCCATCCTAAAGAGTTTATGGTCAGTAGCTCATGAACTAGCTTATTAGAAAGCTCTCAATTTCAAACTTTTTCTGAATCTATCCTGATGGCCCTGCAATAAAGTATTTGTGGGAATAGGGAATAAAAGTCTTTGGAAATGTGATACTAAAAGTCAGAGGACTAGGAGTGTAAAAGTGGTATAGTTGTACCAGTGACATTTCCAAATAAAGGGCAAACACACAGTTATATCTTCACTGTTGTTTTTAGCCACCACTTACACTACTTACCTGAGGTAAACAGACAAAGCATCTATTTTCCAGTAAAGCTGGAAATATGTTAGGGCTTTTGCTTAATTTTTTGTTTTATAGACAGATAAAAATTAGATTCCAAATTGATCATAGCTGTGCTTTCAAGTCTGGGCTTGACTATAGCTTGGTTCTTTTGGGATTCTCAGATTTTACCAGTGGTCACTGACAGTAACTGAAGACTTTCAGAAACTAATAGTTGTCTTCTAACAAAGTTTAGCAGTCCAAATATAGATACTATTGAAGAACTGTCATCAGAATATGAGTGGTAACAGCAAACAGCAAAATCTGTCATAGGTACCGTAGTAAATAAATTGGTACTCTTAAGTGTTGAGATTTTTAAGCATGTTGTTTCTGTGTTTCTTCTCCTTAGGTGTTCACATGGATCAGCCATGCTGCCGAGCTCTGTATGACTTTGAACCAGAGAATGAAGGGGAGCTGGGATTTAAAGAGGGTGATATTATTACCCTCACTAACCAGATTGATGAAAACTGGTATGAGGGGATGCTTCATGGCCAGTCAGGTTTCTTCCCCATCAATTATGTAGATATTCTGGTTCCATTACCCCATTAGGAATGCCGATCCGCCACCTCTGACACAGATATCTGTGTCAGTACCACTGCTTTCAAAATGCTGCTTCTTACACCTTACAAGTGCAAACTGCAGTGGTTAGAGTTACCAATTCCTAATGAGCATCTTTGGTTTACGTGTTGTCATACTGTGTGGTGGTGATGCGTTGTATCTTCAGAGCCAGCACAGCGTGGGTTAGTTTATTGACTGTGCTGGCCTGGTAGTAACCAGAGCCATTAGTGAGATGAAACAGGGAAGATGATGGCAAGCAAAGCAGGTAATTCATAGTGAAGTAGCAGGAAGTGAAGGTGGTGTTGGGAAGATAATGCCTATCACCATCGTATTTCTTTTTCAGTCTTAGTTCTCTATAAAAAGAGGGAAAAGTTCTTGCCATTCCATCTTTCTAATGATACAGTTCACACAGGTCTAACAATGACTAACCAGAATTGTATCTTCCAACCAAACTGGCTGTTCTCACAGAGAGAGCCTAAGTGTAGATCCTCTGGTTTTTCAGAAAGTGAACCACTGTACTGTGTGTCCTGCTGCTCTCTGCTAAGTTTTGTATTCTTAATTATTGTTAAAAGGCCTATTTCCCTCCAAAGGTAAACTGTAAGCTATCAAATGGGGATTCCTGTAGTAGAAATGTTGGACCACGAACCACCTGAATTTGCCCTTCAGGAACTTTTAGCATGCTCACCAAAATGCCAGTAAATGGGCAAGATGGGGAATAAAACTGGCATTTATTTAATGTTTCTTGTCAAGTCTTGGCACAAAACCTTGCTGCTTAAGCACCAGATATCCTTTGTAAACTCATTCACTGAGGAATACAGTAACCAACCAAACACAACCCTCATTTCATTTGTTTCTGTCTGCCATGTGTTCTTTGAACATCCTTTGTGCATACTCTCTCCTCAATGAGGACAAAAATAAAACGTTATTTTTTTGTTGAGCAACTGAAGACATGTGGCTATATATACAAAAAACATTTCCCGTCTGTTCAGTTGGTTCTCCTGTGTTCCTCCTTCCTGCACTTGGTGTGTACAGTGCTGTGCCTAGCTTCTTGGCATTCTTTTGGTAACAGTTGCAGAAGTTCTGTTAGTTTAGTTATCCAGAGTTCTATTTATCTAAATTGTACAGACTCTATCAGAGGTTTAATGTGCTGCTTCGAATGTGCCACTTCAGTACTGGATGATGTGAAATGAAGACAATTCCCTACTGCTTAATGTATAAACTGTATCATGGAAAATATTGTTATTTCAAATAAATGCTGAGAAAATAACTAGAATAATGTTGTGGATTTTTGCTTTGTTGCTTTTGATAACTTCAGCTAACAAGAATTTTATTTTAGGAAGCATATTCCTCATTTCCTGCAAATGCAAAAAGTTGTTTTTGTTTGTTTGTTTTTCTGGCATTATCATTTTACTTCAGTCAAATCTCATGCGTATAGTGGCCTTTATAAGCAGGATGAACTTAACACTGACCACATTAAATTAGTTTCTCAATGACTAGCATGCAGTCTTGTAGATACAGGTTATTTCTTATCAAAGAATCTTGGTGTTCACAATGCTAATGAAGTTTAAAGACTTGATAACTTACAATTTATTTATGGTTTTAAGTAAAAACAGATATATTGTCACAGGCAAAGGAGGCTTGACCTGGAGAAAACTAATTTAAACCAATTCAAGTGTTTTTCTGCAGTGAGAACAAAAAGACTCACTTTTCCTGTCCCAGTTCCCAAGCTCAAATTCACCCCTGACTGTCCCCACTGGCTGCTCACTGGCATGGGTACTTATAGGTGTGCAGTGTCTGTGTAAAATCTCCTCTCTGCTACTTCTCCTTCCTCATTTTTTCCCCCCTTTTCAGTGGTGAGTTGAGCACAGGACTCATTGCGAGTATCTGCTGGTATGTCATGGACTGTCTCCACCTCATCGTTCTTCAATCTTGGTGTTGCCTCTGCTAAGAGTGTTTCTCACTCTTATTTTCCCTCTCTTCTGCTCTCTGCCATATGTTCACATCCCAAGGCATTCTGACAGAGTAGAAGAGTCTTTCAGAGATGGCATTCAAGGCTCATTCAGAGCCTCATTCAAGGCTCAGTTCAGGCTGGACAGGGGTCTGAGCAAACTGGTGTAGTTGAAGATGCTCATTGCAGGGGTCTTGGTCTAGGTGACATTTTACAGTCCTTTCCAAGGCAAACTATTTAAAAAAAATAGATACAGACAAAATTCCTGTAACTTTTTATTGCAGTTCAGTCCTACATCCTATGGCTGGCTACTAGGGAAGTTTCCGTCAGTGATTGGAAGAAATCTGTTTCAAACTCAATGGACCTGAAACCTTTTTACAGGTGCATTAATGGTGCCATACTACAGATACTGTTAGTTAGTATAACTATAAACAGTTACAGAACTATTAACTATGTTAATTATCAAGGTCTAGCAGTCACAGGTACTGCACTGGCACACCTCTGTTTTTGTCAGATTACTATTCTGTAGCATTTGTGAAGAGCATGCAACCACAGGGCAATAACCTCAGAGATAAATTTACATGATTTAGAGCAAAAGGGTGGTTGGCATGCTATGCTGCCCCACCCTGCTGAGGGGCCCTGGTTTTTTAGGTGTAGGGAATGGTAGTGTCTTTCAACAAATGGGACCAGAAGGATTGTACAAAATAGTCATCATGATGACATGGGCCTGGTCTTGACATGTTGCACAATTCTTGGCACTTCCTTATTGCACTGTTCTGTGTCTCCTGCAGGTAATACCTAAAGAATGCTTTATTCCTGAGATGTTAAGATCAAAATCTGACTTGGCTAAGAGAGAAATTACCAGGGCTGACAAAAGTTTGCATCTAAATCTTCAATACTAGGATAAAAAGGGTGATCTAAAAAGAAGAACAGGAAGGTGTTTGCTTTTGCATGAGGTAGTTCAAAGCTTTGCCTATGGAGCTCTGTGACTCTTCCATTCTAGAATCACATAAGATATGTTGTTGATGGATATAATTTTTTTTTCTCTGGGAGACTTACTGTCATCCTGCTTGTGTATGTTTTCAGAAATACTATAAAAATATGACATGGGTTCCTAGTTACCAAACTTGGCTGCAGAACTCCTCACAGAGGAAATTAGGAAGCCTGCCAGCACTGAGCTATCAACCAAATGTAGCTAAGTGTTTTAGGTTTGATGTTGGTTTCTTTTTTTCTGTTGAACTGTAAGGTTCTTAACCTGCTTTATTTACTGCAGAGTTAATCTTCATGAAAAACATAGCAAAATACCCCAACAGCTCCTTGAACAGTTCTCCATTTAAATAAAGAAGTGATTGAAAATGTGCGGTTTTTCTTCTTTTAAAACCTTCCTCTTGGAATGTTAAAAGCCTCTTCCCTCCAGAAAGAAAGAAGATGGTAGTCAAATCTGGAATTTGTGTTTGAATCTGGCTTACAGACAATTCTCCCTTTGAAGATAGCCATACTGCTTTTCCCACATGAACTACTTTGACAAGACTTGAAAACTGCCATGAGGATTTTTTCGCACTTCTAGGTCTTGCAAATCTTTATGGCCACTTGTGCGCTGAGTAAAAGTTCTGCTTCAGAATGTATGCTAAGCTTCTCATATTTCATGAAGACAAGGACTCAGGTGCGTGTGGGTCAGTGGAAATAGATGTTCTTCCCAGCACAGGAGTAGGCTGACTTTGTGATAGGCAAATAACGCAATGACTTTGGGCGTATACTCAGGTAACTGTTTAAATGCAAGTACATTCTATAGATATGTTTAATTTTCTGTTAAGCACAATAGGTTGTCTTAGACTTAAGCTTAGAATGTCTGGAATGTTCTGTAATTACTGTTTTATCATTTTTAAACTTTTAGCACTCTGGTAGTTCAAGCTCTGACTTGGTGAAATTTCCAGAAGTCTTTGCTGTTTTTCCTTGCAATTTCATCTAATGTATTGCAGAAGGTGGGAACAGATTTGTCATACATATTCTTGCTGTACACTGTAATGTACAGAAAATTTCTAAGCTGATTATCTTTGTTAATTTTTCCTTGGAGATACAGCACAGTGGAGCAGTCAAAGAAACAGCAACTTCTGCTATGCCTTCCTAGAGCTGCTGGCTCTTGAAAGCTCTGGTAGCTCTGAGACACACGCAGAAAACATCTCCCTTTCAGGTGCCACTAGGGCAAACAGTGGACAAGCTAAAGTCCTTGTAGTGAGAGCCATCTCCTGGCCCACAGCTCATTAGGTGGGGTAGTGGCAGCCAGCATCGTGCTTCTTGTTCTCCCTTGCACAGTGCTTAAAGCTTGTGTCTTTCACTTTCCACCTTTTGTAAAACATGGTATTGGAAAGAAGCACTTACAATGCAGGGAAAGATAAAGCAGTTCAAGGTCCTCTGACACTCCACATATGTGAATGGAGAGACTCCAGGAGAGGCTGGATCTGCTTTCTCAGCACCTGCAGATACAACTGGTATTTCTTTGGGTCATTGAAACTGGAGAATTCAGCAATTTATCTAACTGCTATCAACAGTGCTTATCTAGGGACTTTTCTGTCTCTCAACAGTCACTGACCTGTGGCATGTCCTGTGCTCAGAGCATCACATTGGTGACAATGTCCTTCAGTAAGCATTAGCTGTAATGCACCAAGACAGCTGTTTTAGTAGCATTTCTAATGATCCCCATAGTCACTCTGTCTCCTTCCAGACCAGAGGTTTACAAGGTTATTCAAGAGGTTTGCTAAGGATGTGAGGACTGATGTAGAGAGAGAGAAAGCTTGGCTTCAAACAGGGACCATGTGCCAGGATGTTATGGGGCTGCACATCCCTGGACTATGGGTATAGTGCCCTGGACTTGGCACCCCACAGCTATTTCCCATTTCACCTCCCCACTACGGTGGGCATCAACACCACCCTCCATGGGCTGCAGGTGTGACTTCTATAGCTCCCTGTTAGCTGTACTGTGCTTCCACACCACAAAGACCATCTGAAAGGTATTTCGCTTCCTTGAACTTCATGAAGACCACTTCTCTGACATGTCCAGGTCCCTCCAGATGCCAGATACCCTCTGTATCAGCCACTCCTCCCTGTTTTGTATCATCTTCAAAGTTATAGGGAGTGCCTAATCTTCCAAACTATTAATAATGAAATCACAGTATCATAAAATGACTTGGGTTTGAAAGAAGTTTTGAAGATTGTCTAGTTCCAAACCCCATCCTGTCATAGGCTTTCCACTATATCAAGTTGCTGAGAGCCCTGTCCGACCTGAGTTTGAATATTTTCAGTGATGAGGAAACTACTCTGGGCAGTCTGCTCCAGTGTCTCACCATCCTCCTTGTAAAACAGTTACTTTCTTATGTCTAATTTGAATTTTTCCTGTTTCAGTTTAAACCACTTGCCCTTTGTCTTGTCTCTGTAGGTCCTTTAAAAAAGTTTCTCACCATCTTTCCTATAAGCCTCTTTTATATGTTGAAAGGCTGCAATAAGATCTCCCTAGAGCCTTCACTTCTCCAAGCTGAACAACCCAAACTCTCTCAGCCTTTCCTTATAGAGATGTGCTCCAGTCCTCTGGCTGTGTTCATGACCCTCTTCCAGCCCTACTTTAATGAAGATGAACAAGTCAAGTAAGATTGGACCCATTACCAGTGGTCACTGATGTACACCATTCATGTCTGATCAATGTGCCGCTAAACACAGCTGTCTGGGCCCAGACATTCAGTCAGTGTTCCATCTACCTCACTGTCCCCTGGTCTGACATAGTTTATCAGTTTGACTATTATGATGTAAAACCTCAGAGAATGTTATATCACAGGACTCTAATAAATAGTGTATATTTCTGTAGCACTTGTCTATATGTAGAATAGACCATGGTATCCTAAAACACTTTGATTCTTAAATGATGGCAAGATTCTTAAATATTGAATACAGTTAAGTATGTAATCTATTTTCATGTTAGTTGGTGAAACAAATTTTCATAAAACCAAGGGAAAATTTAAATTAGTAGAGTCTAATTCAACCTCCTTCTCAGAGGAGGTATGATTAGATAATGCTGCTCAGTACCATGTTTCATTGAGTCTTCAACATATATAAGCTGGAGGTACAGTTTTCCCAATTTTTAATTTTATTTTTTTTAGGAGAGGAAGAACATCCTTTGTTTCGACTGGAAATAGTAAAATCATACCACTGTAGAAGTTGGCTGGTATATGCTATGCATTGTGACTCTGTGTGACTGTTACAGTTATAATGGCTGACTGTCTGAAGTATTTGAGGGGTACTGAGGCATCTAATGGTGCATGTGGCAACATACAACTTGCACAATTGCAGCAAGCTGACTGCAGAACAATTCCACATATACCTTGGTGAAGGTTCAAACATTTAATATGCATTTGAAGTGCCTGCATTTAAAGTTTGGTTTCTTGAAGTGCCCATTGAATTTTACTTAGGCCAGTTGCCATCACCAAGTTTGTTTGTAAAGTTCCTCAAGTATTTGTATTTATTATTTGGAAGCAGTGAAAGCCTGGCAAAACTCATCTGTGACCCTTTGCAATTGATAAGCTAGATAATCCTCTACCAGTTCTGCAAGTAGAACTCAGTGCAGTATGCAGTTAAATTCTCTTGACTTATGTTGAGATCTTTTGGGTGATTTGATCTTCAATACATCTAAAATGTTGAACAAAAATTGGAGCGCTTAATATAACTGGGCAGTGCCAGTTAAACATTTCATATCCCCACCTACCTGGATCTTCCAGAGATCACAGCAGGGAAAACCCAGAAGATCTTGGGTAGGAATGTAAGAGGTATCATATGCCTGAAGCTTCAGCCCGTGTGTGGGGGTGTTCATGATAGGCAAGGCCTTCTTAGCTTTAGAAGAGGAAGAAAGGAAGTTCTAACTGCAAGTAGGAAGTTTCACCAGAACCATCCTCTCTTATTGCTGAATTTTCAAGTGATACTGGAAATGAATACTTCCTAAATCATAAGGGAACAGCAGAGTAAGGAAAAGAGGGAGAAATTTTATTTCTTTTCTGTTCTTCTAGATAAAGGATGTGTATTCCTGGAATTTCTCTGATTTTAGCCTGGAAGTGAAACATGATCAGGGGTACTTCCAGAAAAAAAGCTGCACAAAGAGAAAAATAATCATAAATGGAAACTCCTTCAAGCACAATTTAATTATTCAGCTTGAGGCAAAAAAGGTGGCCTCTCACAGTCCTTTTGCATTAGGCCACAATAGCCTGTAAGCTGCTCCAGTTGCTATAATGGAAACTTGTATCATGAGAAAAAGATACAGTATGAAGATAGACATCACCACACATCAGTGGTGATTAGTCTAGAGGAAGCTGCAGATGCATCAGCCTCATCAATCCTACAGTGATCTTCTGATAGAATGTTGTACCCAGTTCCTCTGTGGGGTTTAGGGAAGAGTGGTGCTAAGGCAGCAGAGCAGTCTCTGCAACTCCTCTAAGCAGCTGCTTTAAAGTGTCATCTTCCAGGTGCAGAACAAACTACAGATATAAAGTAAATAGAAGGCAGCTGGAATGTTTATCCCATCATTTTAATGCTTCTGATCAAGAGGATAAAAAGCCTGGTACACCACAATGTCCAATACGACAGAGTAGAACTTTGCTATCTTGGCTATGTGTAAATCTCAGATAGCTATTAAAAATGAGTATGCTTCCAGAGGCAGGACATTTTAGATCATTGTGCCATATCCTCAGCATTCCTTTGCCCAGAAACTCCTTGCTTTCACTTTGGAGCATCATGAAGTTACTGTTTGCTTTGGCCTGGAGGTCTAGCACTGTTTCATGGGATTCCCAAAATCAGACGGTCACATGCTAGCTGATCAGCTTTAGGTTCTAGGATAGAACTCAGTATAGATTTGATTTTTCATGGTGACAGATAATTGTTGCCTGGGCATTTAATTTTAATTCTCCAGCTGTGCAATAGGGATGATAATAGTTCCATATTTCACAGAGTGGTTGACAATAGATATGAATGTGCATAAAGCTTTCAGAGTTTACACTGTGAACTTGAGAAAAAAAAAAATCTGTTGTTTTCTTTGTAAAACTATGGTATTAATCCAGCCAGAACAAAATTTCTACATTTATTCAAGGCCAGGCATTTTACTTTCGACAATTTAAGAATATTTAGAAATCTTCATCCTCTCAACTTCAGCTTAGAGTCTGAAAACAGAATTAAGCTCAAGGTGTCTTCCACTGAATACTGGGATGTTGTTTGGCAACAAAGAAGTATTAATACACTGCAATTTTATAGTTATCTGGAGGTCAGAACATTAGCACTTCACTAGACTGTGCATCTAAATGGTGATGAGCTCTCCACACTTTCATGTCAGAGGACCTGTCAAATAATACTGCAACAAGCATCAGTGCTTCTTTTCTATTCTGTTTCTCAGCTTGCAGAAGTAATAAATAATGCCCAGCTTGCACATTTTTAATTTCTTTATGTCTTCAGGAACTTCATGGAATTCCAAAATTCCCTGTAACCCAAGGAAATGTTTCGCTTTCTGCTTCTCTGCAATATTGAAGTATGAAGAGAGGTATCATGAAACAAGTCTGCTTGTCTGGCTTTTATGCACACTTTGAGAGATACTAGTACTAGTAGCAATACTAATACTAATACTAAAATCTTGGTAGAAACTGGAAGCACAGACACATGTTAAAATCTCCCTCTGCATGTCAGACGCTGGATGCTGATGGTCAGCAATCAGCTGCTGCCACTTGGGAGCAAATGTTTCCATTTTGAAATGGAAGTGTTTTGCACAAGAAGTTTTCTCTTGATATCTGAGGCATCTTTTTTTTAGTTGATGTTTGTCTCCCTCTTGATAGTGTGCAGCTGTCCACCTTTTTCTAAGCTTAACACAGGTCAGCAGCCCATTTTTGTCACAGCTTCTGTGGGGAACTACATCATGCAGAAGCAGGAATTTCACAATCCTTGCTGAACTTGTAGGCTCTCACAAGGTGTAGAAAATTTAACAGAACATGCTTTGTTTCTATTTTCATACCCAGGAAAGCATTTTGTAAATTGATGATGTACAACCTTGCAGCCCTGTTGATGCATTATGACTGTGGTTCATTCTGACATGCACTCAGCAGCCACTGGAGAAGCCAGTCTATTTCTTCAAGCTGCGTACAGCCTATGGTACTGCCACCTTCTCAAGACGTGGCAGGGATGTAAATCTGTTTTTGACGAGCGCAAGATGTTTGAAATTAAATGCAGCAGTCGATCTTTTATATTTTGGACCACGGTGCGTTATAAATGCCTCATTTTTGTTACTGTTTGGTGCTACTACTGTGAGCCAGTAGAGGGCAACCTGACATTTCATTTTAGTGTTACTAACTTTTAAATACGTACACTGTCTCTCTGAAATTTAAAGTTTTAAAAGATACTGTTAACAGACAGATATTTTTGTAGATAATGGCTGTTGTACCCCAACAATTTTGAAAGCCTGCTTTTTCAATATCATCCAAACCTGAATCTTAGGATTTTAAACTCCCCCAGACAACACAAACGCCCAATCTGTGTAAATTGCTTAAGCTCACCCTCCTTACTTTCATCTGTCACATTTTCATAAAATAGGCAGGTTTTTTGCCACATTGACCTTCAGAACTGGTAAATAAAACACATCTAAGGGTTTAAACATCCAGTAAAACAGTTGAGTATTATCCACATCACCAATCTGTCCTGTATAAAGTTATTTTTAGCCGTCAGCTTGCTACAGATCATTCCAGCACAAAACTTTATTATTTCAGTCAGAAACACACACTTAAGATTTTTATCCCCTCTGCTCCATATAATAATAGAATTGTGGATACTCACCTTCAGAAAACATAAAAAAGAAAAATCTGAATACCGTCTGAAATTGTTCATCCACACACAAACCATTTGTCACAAAATCCATCTGTCAGCCTTAAGCTAGAAGGAGAGTTGCTTACTTTAGGCCATATTGTCTCAAGGAATATATTGGAATGCGAGAATTTGGACAGTTCATAGCATCTTTCATCTGAAGTTCCCCGAATATTTCACATATATTAATTGAGGTTCCTTCTAGTAACAGATTTTTTTTTACTATTATAACTAGTTTATATGTGACCCCTTGAGGAATAAGTGATTAAAAACCTTTTTACAAAGTGTGTTTTGAAATTGTTGTCTCAGTGCTCACTGTGAGTGTAGGGTAATTTCAAACGTGTTTTCTTTTGTTTCTCTCAAAATGCGTTGAGAATAAGAGGAAGTGTGGCAACTAATTCTGTCTAAGAATTTAATTAATTTGTAACTTGACTGCCAGATACAAGTGAAAGAATAAGGAACAATAAGTGTTTTTAGGAGTAAAGTTGCATTCTCCAGGGACATTCTGAAAGTTATTTCTATTGATAAACAGCAAAGATGAAAATACTTCTTAAAAATACTGAAATAAGTACTCCTCTTGAGAAATCTTAAAACCACCCACATAACAAGCTTGTAATCATATCAGCCTCATGCCCATGTGCAGAAGGAGAGAGTGGACAAAGCAAGAGGATAATAAACTAAGGCACTGAAAACTTGGTATAGATGAGGCAGAAAACACACTTGATGTCAAAGGTGCAGGAGCAATGATAGCAAATCATTGCCATGTTTCCCTGCATGACTCCACCCGAGATGTCATCATCAGTGCCAAATGTCATCATCAATGCCAATGCTTTGTAAAATGTGTCTTTGTCCAGCATCGCACAGGGACACATTTTTCCTAGACTTTCACTATTCCTAGAGTTAGGAATTTAGAATTAATTAAAATTTAGAACTAATTAAAGAGAAAACAAAACGGTCTGACAAAAGGAAACTAGGTCTTTTTTTGTCCTTATTGGAACAGAAAAATAAATGAAGAACACAAGAGTGGGGATAGAGCTCCATGGATACAAGCTTCTGCTTCCACCAGCACACCACTGTAGGAGGGAAGGCTTACAAGCTCTGCTCCAGGCATGACAATGTCAGCACATTCCTTGCAAGTATCATGAATGTGCAAAGTAGAAATGTTTTGTTGATGAGCTCTGGAAAATCCCTTCTAGCAACCAATCTTTGTTGTCTTTATTCCTTGGTCCTTTCAAAGTATCCTTAGTGACAGCAATTATATCAGCTTGTTCTTTGTTCCTAAAGACCTAAGGGAATTCCTTACAGTTAAATCCATCTGGATTACAAAACACAGGGTTTCCAAGGAATGTGCAGTCTCAAAGCCAGCTTATTTGTATAGTGTGTGCTGTGATAGATTCTCAAAACTTCTGGACAGTACAGATGACAAAATATCTTGTGATGGGTGAAAGCAAATCCTTTTCATAGGATGTTTAAATTTTCATTCTTTTCCAAATATTTGATATTTTTGTCTCAAAGTACTTTTTATATGCTGCAGGATTATTGCAACCATTTCCCTAAGGTACCTAAGCATGATAAGCCACAGGTGGCGGGCAAGCAAGCAAGCAATAACTGAGACCAATGAGCCATAGAACCATGAATCAAAAAGTGCCAGGATAGCCACCCCTGAAACAGCTGGAAAGGCCTAATGTGATACCATTGTGTATCCATTTGAGACAGCATGTGGTTATAAACATCCCCAGCAAGAAGAGCTTGAGGAAGCTGGTATGTGGACATGTGGCACCATGAAGAAACAGAACATCCAGAATTCAACTATTAAAATATTGTCTGCCAAGCCCCGAGGCAGAGCCTATCATGGAGCCACTACAGTGTCACTTCTTCTACATCCTCAGCATTCTAGTATGAAACTGTGCATGTGCACATGTGTGCACACTCCTTTTCCTAATGGTCTATCCTGCTGGTTTGGTCCACTTAATAAATGAGTCAACTCATCTATGTATGTTATCTAGTGTTCCTTTCCCCCCCATGAGATTATGTTATCATCAAAGAATAGAAGTTACCTTGCTTCAAAATATTTTCTCCCTTTTTGTGGGAGATAACTTTTTCTTACATTTAAATGTAATTTTTAATTCCTTACATGTAAATGCCTCAGCACTGGAGATTTTTTTCTTTTCTTTGTTAAATTCATGCTTTTGACCCAAAATGGAGAATGAAAAGATTCAATGTTCTGCTATCTTGTTCTCAAGTGTTCTGCTGAAGCAAAATGACTGCTGTTTTTTCTTGCTTATGCATTCTATATGCCATTTTTTCCTGGGTTTCAGTAGAAACAAACAAACAAACAAACCCCTGAAAAAACTAGTATTTCTAGCTTTAGAAAAATATTTAAAACTTTTACTCTCCTCAGGCATTTGACTCAGTATTCTAAGAAAAAGGCCACTGAAGACAGTTTGTAACTAAATAAGTAATAATTTTTCTGAGAAAAATAAGCTTTAGCAAACAATTTTCAACGGGCTCTTGAGTGAGATGTGGCAAGACAGCCAGTCCTAGACCCAAATTAAAATATACAGGGTCTTATAGAACCACAGAATCATAAAATGTCTTGGGAAAGGACCTTCAATATCACCTGGTTCCTGCTCTCCTGCCATGGGCAGAGACATCTTTTTCTAGATGAGGTTGCTCAGAGCCCCATCTAACCTAGCCTTGAACACTTCAAGGAATGAGTGCACCCAAAACTTCTCTCGGCAACCTGTCCCAATGCTGTATCACCCTCTGAATAAGGAATTTCTTATTGAAATTAATCTGAACCAGCCCTCTCAGTTTAAGTGCATTACCCATTTCCTGTCACTCTCTGCCCGTAAAAATGTCCCCTTCCTGTTTTATAAGGCACTTTCGTGTACTGAAAGACCACAATGAGGTCTGCCTGGAGCCTTTTTTCTCCACTAAACAACCCCAGCTCTCTCAGTCTGTCTTCATAGGAGAGTTGCTCTAGCCCACTGATCATCTTCATGGTCCTCTTCTGGACGTGCTCTGATAGATCCATGTATTTCTTGTACTACGGACCCAGAGCTGGACACAGCAGTCCAGGTGGGGAATCACAAGGGCAGAGAAGAGGTGGCAGATCCCCTCCCTTCACCTACTGGTCACACTGCTTTGGATGCAGACCAAGGACTGGCCTTCTGGGCTGAAGGCACACATTGTTGGCTCATTCACAAGAACCTTCAGTCCTTCTTGGCAAGATCAGTCTCAGTGACTTCTCCCACTCTGTATTTATACCTGGGATTGTCCCAAACCAGCTGCAGGACCTTGGACTTTTGGAACTTCTTGTGGCCATTCTGGGCTTAGTTTTGAGGCTTGTCTAGGTCCCTCTGGATAGCATNGTCGTAGTAGAATACATACTTTTGTTACATACTAAGACAATTCCCCATTAATCAACTCTCTATTTGGACATGAGGATATCACGTGGGACCATACTGAAGCCCTTACAGAAGTCTAGACAGATAACATCTGTCAGTCATCCCTTGTTGACTGTTGCCATCATTCCATAATAGATCAGGTGGGATGTGCCCTTTTTGAAGGGCTGTGCTGGCTGCCTCAGATCATCTTGTCTTTCATGTGACTTAGCACATCTTTTGGTAGGATCTCCTCCATGATCTTGCCAGGCTAGTCAGGCTCACCAATCTGTAGTTCACTGTGTCCTCCTTTCTCCATTTTTTAAACATGGGAGCAATGTTTCTGTTTTTCCAGTCACTGGGAACTTCACTTGATTGCTATGGCTTTTCAATTGTGATAGAAAATGTCTTGGTTACAATATCAGCTAGTTCTCTCAGGACCCTGTTACATAAGATGGCGTATATAGATGCTTTGATATTTAGGAAAATTACTGTACAACTTGCATGGTGTCNTGTCTAGGTCCCTCTGGATAGCATCCCATCTTTCTGTTGTTTCAACAGTACCTGTTAACTTCAGGTCATCTGTAAATCTGCTGAAGGTGTACTCAATCCCACCATCAATGTTATTGATGAAGATATTGAAGAGTACTTGTCCCAAGACAGAGACCCAAGGGACATCACTAGTCACCATCTTCCACCTGGACACAGAAACATTGACCCCAACTATCTGGCTGTGTCCATCCAATTCCTTGTCCACTGAATTGTTGTCTTGGTTTGGAAAGACAGGTATCTGCTAAAGANTAGTCAGGCTCACCAATCTGTAGTTCACTGTGTCCTCCTTTCTCCATTTTTTAAACATGGGAGCAATGTTTCTGTTTTTCCAGTCACTGGGAACTTCACTTGATTGCTATGGCTTTTCAATTGTGATAGAAAATGTCTTGGTTACAATATCAGCTAGTTCTCTCAGGACCCTGTTACATAAGATGGCGTATATAGATGCTTTGATATTTAGGAAAATTACTGTACAACTTGCATGGTGTCTTTTTCACTCTACAGTTTTGCAGTCTACAGATTGAAGCAACAGCCTCTAATTTTATATTTTGTTCATGGTTTACATAGGGAAACTTATGTTTATGTAGGGGATGAACACCTACTTGTAGAGAAGCTTGCCCTGAAGGAGAAAATGTTGATAAAATAATACCAATTTCTGAATCTCTGTTATCAAGGTTATTCTTTTTACTTTTATTTTTTCCTGTTATCACATCTTTCCTGCATATTCATTGTAAACCTTGAGAACTCATGTTCCAGAGGGCACCAATAATAGTCACTACTTTTCATCTCTTCTGGCTGTATATTAGAATAGCATCAACAATTCTATTCCATTTGGCCTCTGTTCTTGTCTGCTTAACATTCTGTAAAACTTTATGTACCTTTTCTATTTTTGTTGTGGATGCTCAGACAACAGGGAACTAGTTGAAAAGCACTTTTTAAAAATTCTCTAAATTTGTAACTCCTGCCTGTATTTAGCAGTGCACTGCCTCAGGCTGTGTACGTCTCCTGTCTCTTTCAACTATTTTGGTTCTATGACTGGACATTTCTAACTGGTTACTTATTTCTACAGGATTCAGTACAGAATGAGATTTTTTTTTTTTTTTTTAAACAAATAAACATGGTGTGATTCTACAGTAATTTTGCATATCAATACTTGGCAGCTGAAGATATAATCCTACATAATACCCATTATATCTCAAACTTGTCCAAAATAGGTTTTTCTATATATTTTCTGTAATATTGTGTTATTCAGATCTGCTTTAAAAGGTCTCCTCTACTAAGGTCTGTAACAACAATCTAGAGTGTAAGGACAGGCGTTAGATGCTGCTACTCAAATGCACAGAGAAAACAAGTAACAGTCAAGTGTCTTGCATTCGCAGTATTCCCAAACAGTTAATCCTGTGCAGTTGGTATCCTTGGGGTCAGCACTTGTGCAAGTAGGAACCCACTAGTGTGGGTATCCACACCCACAGGGAGATGGAAGGAGTGCTGAAGCACAGGAATCTGGTAAGGAAAGGGCAATTTGAGATTTCTCTCTGGTTCTTATCAAGAAGAATGCCATTAAATTCCTGCTCAGCTTGACACAAAGGAAATACAAGACACAAGAAGCTTCTGATGTAATACTCTTCTCTCAAAATAATAAGAGGGAGATGGTTAGGATATGTTCCTATCTTCCAGTCAGGTCTGAAAATATTTTCTTGTGTGAACATCTCACCCAAGTTTCTACTTTTATTATTTCTTTTCAGTTAAGAGCAAAAAAGCTAAGCCTTCTGTCTTGGTTTGAAAGATGGATGTCTGACAAGGAAGGCAGGAACCTCCCTTGGAATGGAAAGTATGACGCCCACCCTCCGTCCAAATTATTATAACTTTGAAATCAAGGGGTTTTCAGGGAAAGATATGGGAAAAGGAATAACAGTTCTTTACTAGTATGCATGTGTATAACAAGGCAAACAAACAACAACAATGGCAGCTACAACAAACAAAATGAAAAAAAATCGGAAAACCCAATGAAATCTCTTCCCGCGCTCTTTTAGCCCTTCCCCATCAGTGCAGTTCCTGTCACAGCCAGCAGGGGCGCTGGTGGCTCCCGGTGGGCAGGGCGGGTGCGGTGATTCCCCCGCGGCTGCAGGGGGCGCTGTGGCGCAGGCACGGGGAGTATGCAGCGATGGCTGCTTGCCCACGAGGGGAGGGGATGAAGAAAACTTTCTTTAAAAACTCCCAGGGGCAGTTGATCCTGATGCCCCAGCAGGGCCCTTGGAAGCAGCAAGAGTTGAAGAAAGGCAGCAGGAGAAAGAGCCCAGAGCTGGTGGCGAATTCTCCTCACAGCGACCACAGTGTCTCTCCCCTCCAAATGCTGAGAGCCCAAGAGAGGTAGGAGCTGCACTCAACTCCTTTTCCCCAGCCCCGTTCTCCTGATATCTCTGCCCTTCTCAGAGAAACCCCCAGTTAAAAAGGGAGAGTAGCCAGCTGGACCCCTCCCCTGAACTGTGGCCACTTCTTTTGTCCCTCTTAAGTACCCAGTCCTTATTTTCTCCTAGCACCACATATGGGAGAAAATTCCCAGAGAGAAAGAAACAAAAGGAAGAATCCTAAACCCCAACACCTCCATACAAAATGTATTTCCAAAGTGTTGATTTACCAGTCAGAATATTTTATATAAGCTTCCATGTGGATATGCTTGATATATTTTTGACGTCTTTAAAAAATAAAAGGCTAGATTTTCTGACCAGCTTCTCTTATGTTACAGCTGCAAAAATCCAGAAATTCCAAGTAATTCTGTGCAGGTGATCTTACATTTAGAGGAATTTATATGAGAAATATGTGGTTGATTTTAAGAAGGGATCAAAACTCAGTTCCTGGTGTCTGCTTAGGCTATCAGAAGGGTCTGAAGATTTGTGAAGTTTTTGATCCCCCATCTTTTACTGTCTATGCTATTTTTCACCTCTACGATCTGTTGGTTCATCAGCAGAACTGAGGACTTTGCCCCACTCAGAATTGGTTTTCATTCTGGACTGCTGTTAAAGGATGATAAACAGAGATCATAAAAACAGTGTCATGTGCATGAGTTTTATACCATTAAACTCCTTCCTGCAGTTCAAAAGAAATCTGCACTTTCATACTAACAACAATGCATCTAACTCTCTGAAGTATGTAAATGGAGTAGTAATCAGTAGATGCAAAGATGCAGAGTTTTTGTGAAACTGATGCCAGTACATTACATATATCTCTAACATCAACACTTACAAAAAAATGAAAAATGTAAATGTGGGAAGATACTTGTTAATTGTTTGAAAGCAAGGGAAATACCCTGGTGAAACTCAATCCTTGTGTAGCTTACTAAGAAATAGAAATAATTTTTGTAGAAAAATACTATTTTTTGTATAAATGGAATAAAATAGAGAACATATTTCATCTGCTAAAGCTCATAAATACAGTAAGAAAAGGCAGTTGCCCAAAATATAAAGGGAAAAAATGCATTCCTGATCTGTAGGTAACTGAGTCCTTTCCAAACTTCAGAGCATATAATAAGGCACAGTGTGTAGATGTTGTTACTAAGTGAGAAATGAATTGAAGTCCTAAGGCTTGAATAAATTTGTCTATATGTTTAATAGTCCTTACCAAAGAAATTGATAGGGAAGAAACCAGCGGAATTGGAGAGTAGAGAAAGAAATGAATGCAGTACAAAAAAGGATGTAGATAATAAGAAAATAGTGTCATTACATGACTGTAATGACTTCGCCTTCATTAAATTAACAGCACTTTTGGTTTATGAGTAAGAATTTGTGTTTGAAATACATGAGTAATGTTTTAAATGATACATTATGCCAGGCTTTCTCTTTAAAGTCCTCTCTCCTTTCTTGAAGGAATGCTGAATGGGTCACTATACCTTACTACAAACAAGTCAGACAGACCAACAGTGCAGCCTCAGCTGTAGGGGTTAATAGAATCTGAAAACCTGCAACATCTCTCTTGTATGCTGTCAAAATCAGCTAAATATTATAATCTTCCATTCTGGTAGCTAGTTGTCAGTAGTGATGAAATCCATAAAAAGTGTACGTAGTGGGTTGACCCTGGCTGGATGCCAGGAACCCACCAAAGCCGTTCTATCACTCCCCTCCACAGCTGGACACAGGAGAGAAAATGTAATGAAAGGTTCCTGAGTTTAGATAAGGACAGAGAAAGATCATTCATCAGAGACCATCACAGGCAAAGCAGGGTTGAATGAGAGATATTAATTGGATTTATTACTAATAAAATCAGAGCAGGACAAAAGGAAATAATATAAGACCTTAAAAAGCACCTTCCCCCCACCTCAACCTCTTTCCCAGTTCTACCTCCTTTCCCCCAGCAGCTCATGGAGACAGGGAATGGGGGTTATGGTCAGTTCACACATGTTGTTTCTCCCACTGCACAGGAAGGGGACTCCTTTCCTTGTCCCCATATGGGGTCACTCCCACAAGATACAGTTCTCCATGAACTTCTCCAATGTGAGTCCATCCTGTGGGCAACAGTCCTCCACAAACTGCTGCAAGGTGGGTCACTCTTCCATGGGCTGCAGTCCTTCAGGACAGGCTGCTCCAGCGTGGGTCCCCCACGGGATCACAAGTCCTACCAGGAAATCTGCTCTGGTGTGGGCTCCTCTCTCCCAGGTCTGCAGCTCCCTGCCAGGAGCCTGCTCCAGCACAGGAGTCACGGGGTCACAGCCTCATCTCAGGCATCCACCTGCTCTGGACTGGCTCTCCTCCATAGGCTTCAGGTGGATCTCTGCATCCCTGTGATCCTTCATGGGCTGCAGCTGCTTCACCATGGTCTGCAGCATGGGCTGCAGGGGAATCTCAGCTCCAGCAGCTGGAGCACCTCCTGTCCCTCCTTCTGCGCTGACCTTGGTGTCTGCAGAGCTGTTCCTCTCACAGGTTCTCACTCCAGACTCCTCTGGCCACAGGTACATGTGCAATCACTTTTTCTTTCCTTCCTAAATACATTATCACAGAGGCATTATCAGGATTTCTAAATGGCCCAGCCTTGGCCAGTGGTGCATCCATCTTGGAGCCACCAGGGATTGGCTCTGCAAGACACATAGGAAACTTCTGGCAGCTTCTCACAGAACCCACCCCTGTAGCCTCCCCCCACTACCAGACCCTGGCCATACAAACCCAATGAGATATGTTAAACAAAAACTCACAAACACATGGCAATATTTAATGCATTATTGTAAATTGCAAATCTGGGTCAAAAGAGAATAAATCAGAAAAAGTAGTGAGGTTTTCAACTACATGATTTCTCAGTATGATTTAGTATGACACAATTTCCTAAGACGGTCAGTTTTCACTGAAGTGCTTCAAACGAGCAGAGAGCTTAGGGGAATGACTGAGATATTCTTAAACTACGTTTTCATATATCTGTGGTTCACAGTAATTATGCAGCATTCATTATCTGAAGGAACTTTGTTGTGTTTTAAATAAATAAAAAAGCCTAAAAAATAAAGGCTAACTCTCACAAAACCAAATCAAAATATTTCAGCACTGTTTTTCTGTAGAAATTTTAAACTAGTTCCTCTTCACTTATACTTGGCCTTTTCTGGTGTTCTTCAAAGTGGAAGATTCATACTTGTGTAGTTAAAAAAGAGAATATAGCATAAAGACCTTTCTAACATATTCAGTCATGTAAAGAAATTTATTTGATATTATAGAGAGAACCAGCATCTCACCTCTACAATCCCTGTATTGAAAATTTACCTTACTTCATCCATTTTCTTTGATGACATATGTGTGTTTCTATAGTCCATGAAGAACAAGGCAGTTCATATTAATGATAAGTAATTTAAAAGTTATTAATGGATGCTTTAGCTGTATCTAGACCCAAAGAATGTTCTTCAACTGTGTTTGGATTCTTGCAACTGCATGCTAAAACAGCACAGTGCAAAAGAAGTGTTATCATGTTGAAAATCTCTGCCCAGGTGGCAGAGAAGTACTTTTTATTTTCATTTTTTTAATAGAAAACATTCCTAATGCCAAACATTACTAGCACACCTTGGATTCCCTGCATATTTTCATTTTACCAGGGAAGCTGCATTGTCCTTTCTTTTTTTAATATAACTACAGAAAGAGATTAATTCCTTGTGCAGTAAGTACCATAAAAATAGTTGAGTAACCTTTGAAATATGTCAAACAGCTCCTTCTGATGGCATGAGTGAAGTATATAATGTAAGTCTCATACCGGCATTTAGCTAGAGATACAGAGGAGAAGCTGATAGATGATAATGACAAGTAGTTTAAGAAATTATCTGTGGTTCCTTTTTTTATGCCTAATTAGGAAGGCTTTGTCTTACTTTCAGTTCTTCAACAACTTTGAGCCATTTGCACCAGGCCAAGATAGATACCTGCAAGTACATTTAATACACTGAGAAAGAGTTGCATAGCATTCAAGGAAACTGAGAATAATCTTGATGAAGAGGGAAATGCTGTTTGCATTTGGAGGTGTTCAATATATTGCTTCATTTTTTCATTTGTTCTCAGAGAGCACATTTTAATGGATTTTTGTTTACCTCATCATTAATATCTTGAACTCAAAGATATGCATCCGAAAGTGGTTTGTGAAAAGGTAAATTTGAGTCATAAAGTTTGGAGGTCGAGGGACATCAACAGAGAGGAGGAGGAAAATAATGCCCAGAATTTTCACCCGTTTTAATGGCTGCACCAAATTTCCTGCTAGAGCCTATATCACAGTATCTGTTGTCTGATTATTCAAACTTTATAGTCTATCACTTTGAAAGATTTTTTAAGTTTCACCATGTGTCTTAAAATCAGGATTTATGTTTAACTGCGTGGATAGTAAAAACTAAAAATACGCATTTTGGTACATTTCCAGTTGATGTCCAAATTTTCATCTACCAGCACTCACAAGTCCTTCTTGGCAGGACTGTTCTTTATCTATTTATTCCCCAGCCTGTATTGATACTGGGGGTTGCTGTGACCCAGGTTCAGCACCTTGCTCTTGGCATGGTGCTCAAGAGAGTCCCACTCCTTCAGCTTCTCCAGGTCCCTCTGGATGGCATCCTGTCCCTCAGGCATGTCAACTGTGCTGCTGAGCTTGGTGTTGTCTGCAAATTTTCTGATGGTGCATTCAATCCTATTTATGCCATTGACGAAAATATTAAACAGTAGTAGACCCAACACAGATGTCTAAGGGACAGCACTTGTCACTGATCTCCATTTGAACATTGAGCTGTTGACCACTGCTCTCTGGATACAACCATACATAAAATTCCTTACATACCTAGTAGTCCATCCATCAAAATCTTCTTAATTTAGAGAGAAGAATGTTGTGGGGGACCATGTCAGAGGCCTGCTCACAGAAATCCAGATAGGTGACATTTGTAACCTTTCCCCTGTTCATGGATGGAGTTACTCCACCATAGAAGGCAAGATACCTCCACCACCATGTCAGTCTGGCAAGACATGCCCTAGGTGAAGTGGTGATGCTGGCTGTCTTGAAATACTTTTCTGTATTCTGTGTATAAATTGTATTGGGAGGTCAATAGCTAGCAGAGTACCTGAGAGGTCAATTCTTGGTTCAGTCCTATTTAACCCCTGTAGCAGGATGCCACACTNCCCTTCATAAATAAGCTGGATCATGGAGCAGAGTGTGACCTCTGCAAAGGTACACAGAGCTGCGAAGAGTGGCAGATACACCAGAGGGTCATGTTGTCAGCTCACATGGGTTTTGTCTGGCTGTAGAAATGGGCTGGCAGGAGCTTCATAAATTTCAACAGTGAGAAGTACACAGTCCTGGGCAGGAGCAGTCCAGCAGTGTGTCATTGCAGTAAAGAAAATAAATGGGACCCTGGGCTGCATTAAACAAGGGATTGCCAAAAGGTAGAAGGAGGCAATCCTTCTTCTCTACTCAGCACTAGTGAGGCCACATCTGAAGTCCTGTGTGCAGTTCTGGGTTCCCCAGTATAAGAGAGACATGGATGTACTGGAGAGAGTCCGTGTTAGGCAGCATCCCACCAAGCCCTCTCCCACTCTATCCTGTGAATTAGTTGGACAACAACATAACCGGCTACCTGAATGTGCCTATTCCCGCGTCAAATTCAAAGGCAAATGAGGAAACAAACATGGAAGATGAGTGAAAGAGACCAAGATTTCACCACCAAGTTACACCCACTGGACTGAGAAATTACACTGGTTTTCAGGCCTCTTATATTCAAGAGAGTGTAGTGTTCCCAGTGAAATTTCTAGCTTTAGACTTTGGAGTTTACATCAATCAGAGATAAATGGCTGTAGGTCCATTCTCTTGAGAATTTGCTGAAGATATGGAGCAGAAGTAAGCAGATGTCCCTGTCTCAAAGACAGGTTTGTGTGTGTACAGCATTCATCTGGAAGCTGACTGTGTTTTGGAGGAATGGTGGCTCCCTTTAAGACAAACAGAAGGCAGAAATCGAGGCTTGTGCCTGTCTCCAGAAAAAAGGTGCCATCTGAATGGAATGGGCCAGTGCTCTGGACATTGCAACCATCAAATGCTGCAAGGCTCTGATGACCATTTTTTGGGGTGAGATGGAGGGAATGTCTCCCTGCCAAAGGATTTTTTCAAGGAACTTAAGCCAGCAAAGTGAATGAAAATAGCATGGTCTTGTGTGGTGTTATCCTACTATATGTGCTGCAGCTCAGGAGAGAGAAGAAGAACTCTTACCATGGAGAGCTCAAGTAAACTGTGAGCTGCCCCAGTAGCATCTGAAAAGGAAAGACTCTTTACATGAGTCCCAAGACTGCCAGGGCTTTCCAGAGCTGCAAACTCTAGGAAGGCAAGACAGCTGCTGTTGCTACTTCTTTTGGTCACTGCCTAGGACTGGAAGGATAGGGCAATTTACCCACCAATCTCCAGCAGTGATCCTTTGTGGGAATTTCCTGTCCCACGACAGCGGTCACTGACCTTTGGGATGCATCCTTCATCTGTCGCATCCATATCTGCATTGAGGTGCTGTAGCAGGTACCAGCTGTAAATCACATCACTGCCAGGATTATAAACTCTGATGAAATTAAGCTTTCTAATGATCCCTGCACAGTCTCCTCCCACATCAAGATGGCAGAAGGTTGACTGAGAATACAGAGAATTTGCGCACAGAGAGGTTTTAGCTCCAAGTGCAGACCTTCTTGAGGCGTCATGGAGCTCTGCACAGCCCTAGTTTCTAGGCGTGCTTAACATCCCACCATTTCACCTCCTTGCTGCAGCAAACAGCACGTGTTTCCATTCCTCAGCTGACACAGAGGGGTGGCAACAGGATCCCCTCGCAGGCAGAGCACTGGCAGCATTGTCTGGGGAAGGAGAGTGGAATAAATCCTGGGATACCCCACAGATATTGTGGTATCCTGCAAAGACATGGACTAGGCAGTGAGCTCCCTTGCAGCAGGATGGTGCTGGCTCTGCTGAACTGTCAGGCCCAGCCAGGCAGGTAGGCTTGATGCAAACAAGGTAGCTGAAGAGCAGCCTGTCTTTGCTCTCCTTTTTTGCAGAATTGTAGCATGCACACCCTTGCTGGCTGCTGTCCTGGGACTCTTGAGATCCTGTCAAGCTGCTGTTGGCTCCTCTCCCTACCCAGGTAGTCTCTTGTGACCTCAGAGAAGCCTTTCTCCTCATCATCATTGTGGAAATGAGGCTCTCCGGAAAGCTTACATGGTCTCTCTTGGCTGCAGAAGTATTGCCTGTCTGGCCTGATCTCCTCCAGAAGATACCCAAGAGAAGAGTGTCTGACAGGGCTTCCTATCTTCTTCTCAAATGTGATTTGATTTGCCCTGTGTGCTTGTGCAAAATCCCCAATAGCACTTGCTAATCAAATATTGTTAATATTACCCAACCTGGCAAAAACCTGCAGTTTATGGGATAGTTACCACAGCATTTATTCACCTTGCTCTGAGTACCAGCCTGATAGGTAAAATTATTTTGGTGGCTGTAGAAACACAGAAATTGTTAAAATATGTACCTATTTATTGGATAAAATAAATGTACCTATAATTTGGATAATACACAATTCATTTGCACTGTTTAAGGCAAATATGTGTATATTTATACTGGTATAACCTAAACTGAATCCTAACGTAGTGTTGCAGCTGGTTCAATAAGCATTGTATCAGAACTGAAATCCTGTAGCGACCAAATTGATGACCTCTTCTATCTCCAGCATCTTTAACAGGAAGAATTAAGCACTGTCAGTGAGGTACTTGAAACACACTAAAAAACACCAGTAAAATAATCTCCCATAACCTCCCAATCAAAATCCTCTTTAATCTGCTTATTATATTTCATCTTCTGGTTAGGCACAAGAACAAATAAGTGAAGAAAACTGCTACATGCTTCAGCCAACATAAATGAGGAAAATACTTCCTGTGTTTTTGTTCTGACCTGATAGAGTCTGAAAAGAGCCTGGATTACTGATTGTTTGCAGTCTGGCTTTGCTCTATTAATATGTGCTTTGAATTTTCTGCTTGTTGCTATGGAGGGTAATTTCTTCGCCAAGGAAAGAAGACTCTTCTCCACCCTCTTTCCCTTCCTCTCTCCCTTGCCCCACTCAGTGAACTCTTAAAAGATTGACTGTTGGGCACTCTCATACTTCTCTGAAGCACTGCACTGAAAATCAAGTAAATGTAGACCAAATGTGACTACCAACAATAATTTCTATCTGGTATCTGACTGAGGAGACAACTAATATCCTCATCATTATTCAACTATGAGGTTCGAAGTAAAGAAATAATTTTGCTTTAGACCAAATTAGAACAAAATTTATAATTTTTTCTTTCTCCTCAGCAGTGTATAACATGGTTTCCTGCTGAGGACCATCTAGGAGGTTCACCAAAGTGGGGGTTCATCTAGGAAGCTGTGAGATTTATGAGACCTTCTGTCCTTTCTGCTCACTTCCTATGTTTCTTTATACTTGTGGATTTTCTTCATTTGGCTTTGAGAAATGTTGTGTGTTCTGTGGTGACACACAGAATAGAAATCCTGTAGCTGAGTCCTTTTTACAGTGTTTTTTTTCATTTCAACAACCAGAAAAAAACAGACTTACTAGTCTTACTGACTTGCTGCAACCATGGACTCTAGGGCTGTACCTAAGAGTATAATTGAATCATCTGTTACTAATCTTAAATTTCCAGTAAGACTGTTGATTAGTTTTGATTGTTATAATAGCTTTGCAACAGCCCTTTTGGTTAGCTGTACATAGCAATGTATCTTATTACCAGGCCTGTGAGATTTGAGCTTTTTATTTGACATGAATTGAAGAATTTATTCCTGCTGCTCCTTAAAGGTTTCCTGTGATTCTTTCCGAGCAGAATTTATTCCTTTTCAAAATTAAGTGGCTGCAGAAATGAGAGACATTCATTCCCTGACTGTCCTTCTCCTTTCTGTGCCTACCATGAGGCAAGGTAGGAAGAATTGTAGAGGAATTTAATGGCTAGTTACTAGGGAACTATCTGTTTTAGCAACACCTACAGTGGGCCAGTATGAGGAGATCTCTGACAGTGTAGACGTCTGTTCTCATACTTTGATTATAATTAATGATGATCTGGATTTCACTTATCTAAATAAAGCTTCAGTGCAATAAACGTAAGTGATATCCCATTTCCACTTCAGTGTGGATATCATCCAGTCTCTTGAGCTGACTGACTGAAAATCTTTGGAAGCTAAACAGCTGGTTCACAGCTCTTTTTTAAGTCTCAGGACTGCCATTGCATTTACTCACTCTGGCTCAAAATTTCAGTCTATATAAGAAGTCTCTGTTCATATAGAACTCCCTAGCACTGGTTTTAAATATAATTCATAAATGTGTGATGAAAGATGTGTGAAGATGAAGAAGGCAGCAGTGTGTTTAGGATCCAATTTTGCATTGCTGATAAAGACTTGATCTTTCTGTAATTACTGGTAGTAGACACAGAGGAGTGAAACCAGAATTAAATTATGCTCATGGCTTTTTACATAGCATTATTTCAGGTCTCTTGACCAGTGCAGTCAAAAGGCAAAGTTCATTCTAAGAATTTCTTGCAATATCTCCAGTTTCGTTTAAAAAGCTCTAAAACTTGCACATGACTGGGTGTATGAGAAATTTTTTAAGTATGTTTCTTGCCCTCATAGAAGCTTAAAATACTTAGAAGATTTTTCAAATGCTTTTTAGAGTATTAAAAAAAAAAATAAAGGAGGGTGGGGACAGCTAAAAAGAAGCATTTCCAACAACAACTTGAATCTAATTTTTTTTTGAGAATCTTCTATTTTTGAATGGCAATTATACCTAACCTTCAGTAAGTGCAGTCTGATACACATCTCTGAAAAATCACAAAAGACAAGAAAACGTCCTGTATGAAAATGAAATTCTACATCCCCAAATTCTCCACTGAGAGAAAAAAAATGTATTTCAAAGATGAGTTTGTTATCATGTTGCCCTTTCAACCTTTTGAATGAAGCTCTCTATAGATAAACACATGTGCTCTGAGTCTTTAACTGCAGCTGACTGGTCTTAGCAATGCATCTGTTCAGCGAAGGTATCATTCATCTGCCTGTAGAGCAGTGGTAAAAGGTAGCTTCACTTCTATTTCTGCTACTTCTGAAACACGCTACTTCTGAAACACAGGTTCTGGACAAGGAGAGGCACATGTATGATGTGTGTGGTACCTTGGGAAAGAGGAAAAGGGCCCATGCAGCCTTGCGGAATATCAAATATCAGAAGCATTTGACAGATCTCTGGATTTTGACAGTTGGCTTTTTCTTTGCAGAGAGAGGGAAACAGGGAATGGTCAAGTTGGGCAGGTTATTTTTGGGAGGGGCCAGCAAAAAAAAGAAGGAGAGAAACAGAATACAGTAGTATAAGCAGATGCTGAGCTTCTGTTTTATGGCAAAAACTTAAGCTTTTCTATTGATCCTTTTCTTGGTCTGTTATTTAAGTCAACTCTCTTTATTGTGCACATCCACAGGTACAACATTTATTATAGTGGGGCTCAGACTTTGTTTTGCAATAATTTTTTTGTGAAGTTTTGTGTCAGTATTTTCATCTCATATTATATATATGGAATAGTTAAAATGTCTTTAAAAGCAGTGGCATTTGAAGGCCACAGTTTATCTTTCTGTGGTACAAAATGAATTGATGTGTGTGTGGCAAACAAGGAAACCAGGAAGTGTTGCTTACTCGGATTTTTATTCAAACAAAAAATGCCACTTATCTTTCAAGAAAAAAATATTCTGATGAATACCAGACATCTTCAAGATTTCCAAATTACCTAAAAAATGTTAAGAATTATGAGTGATATGTGAGAAACCATGCTATGAAGAAGTGAGCAGCTCAATAGATGGTGCTTCGTGCTTGCAAAGCAATGCAATACTGTATGCAAACAAAACTGATAAAAGGCATGTGTTGCTTCTTAAATATCCAGTACTTTTTTTGTCATAAAAAAGGTGGAACTTATGGACACATAATGTATGTATAGTTTGTGTGACTAGTAGAGAGTGCACAGTTAAAGTTTTACCTAGTGAATATGTGAGTAAATTCTAAATAATAAAATTTAAAATTAGTTGATCCAGTTGCCTAATATGGTGAAGTGCCTCTTAAATTATATTTCAAAATGTTTTGGTTTTTACAAAGCTCAGTCATTTTACTTGCTCAGAAACACGCATGTATTGCAACTCAGCCAGAGCTCCAAACTAAGGCTCAAATCCAAACATCTTTAAAACTCGGATATGATCAGATCCGAAGTTTTGGTTCAGCTCATTATAAGACAGCTGCAAAATCTAGATTTTGATCCAATAACTTCCTCAGAGTTTGTAGTGTCCAGATGTTTCGTGGGGAGTGTTGCTTGTTGGGGTCATTCTAGCATTTGTTCTTTGTCTTTTTTTTTTTTTAATATATTCTTATATGTTTATATTCATCTTTTATCTGACATATCTGTTGAGACAGTAAGCTTTATATTGAGCTTGAAACGCTGAAATGTCTTTAATCCTGGCTTGCTTTTGTTTCTTGTGCAATAGAAACAGTGCATAAGCACGATACTGTAGAGAGACTATCTTGCATGAATTTGTTGTGAGATGTGCTGCTGAACACTGTCTTTGATTTGGCCTTGAAGTGAACCAATGTATCATTTCAGGGGCTGGAAATCAAGACCTTGCTACTGCCTTGTAAGACCAACTAAGCTAATCACTGCAAATTTAAAACCATGGAGTGAAAGTACTTTAGAAGTTTTATCTCACTAACACAATGGTGTGATGTTCATACTGAGTTAATAATGTCATTTAGATTATAATATCCAAGACAAGTTGTTTTCAGATTCTAGACTGTATAGCTGGTGAAAACCACACAGTTTGTAAAACACTGGTAGATCTAACATTTACATTTATTATTATGAAGTTTTTGTTCCTCCTTTTGGAATTGCTTTACTCCAACATGTCAAATCAACTCCCCCATTGTTACTGATTTTTTGCTTTCTTTTCCTGTGATAATCATTCCAATGAGTTGAAAAGTGACATTGTTCTTGAATTATTGTACCTTCTCTGAACTGTTCATGGAAATGAACCTGAAGGGATAATACTTTTCGATTTAAACTAATGATATCACTTAAGTAAGTACCTTAATCATATCAGAATGCGTTTCAAGAGACTTTGTTTTTCTTTCCAATGAAATTAAGCCCAGAGGACAAAAACAAGGATGGACTTCTAGGTCAATTTAGCTAATTTAGAAAACAAGTATCCTGTGACAGTAAGTAACTTGCACTAAAAATAGTGACTGTTCTGATTCTATATTTTAGACTGTACAGTGTACAAACAAAATCTTTCTAGGAGAAAAGTGGCAAAAATAATTTGCTCTGTGACATCTAGACATAAAGAGAAAATGAATTCTGTGTCCCATAAACATACTTCCATTCTGCAATGATGTGTTGCAGGTGGTGACCGACTAGAGGCAAGACTGGGAGTATCTCTTTGCAGAGAGCTGGAACATGTGACATTTCTGCATGCTCTGCCTGCTAAAAAAGCCCTGGGCTATAAAATGATTTTGGGGTGGGGAGGGTAGGGCCATTCTTTGTGTGTCTCCCGTGCCCTATGATCAGGATACACTTGGAGTGTGCTATGTTCAGTCAGTATGACTTCATTAACAGGGGACAGTTTCAATATGTGAAAGAAGGAGGAGCAGTGCCTTTTAAGTCACAGGGATGTTGACAAAGCTGAGCTGCACAGGAACAGCATGCAGACAAATGTTTGGCACCAGAATTACACTTGGGCTCCAGCAGTTTAGCTTCTCAAGTCCGGTTACACTCTGCAGCCAAGATCACAATGCCCTGAGTTCCCAGTTTATAGAGACCCCTTTGTGCCTTTATATTAGGCTTCAATCTCTGCTCAGTTTAACCTACTTCATGGTGTATTGGGAGGAACTCCTTGCAGTGCTCTGAAAAGGTGTAAATATTTACTTACAAGAATGGCATAAGAAAAAAATAGAAAAAAAAAAGACAAATTATTGTATTGGGAACTGAGCAGGACTTTCAGGGTCTGCAGCTTGGGAAGGTCTGAAAGTATGTATACTGGCTAAACTCCTACTGAGCTGTCTAATAGCAAGAATTTTAAAGGGAGGGCTCAGGGACTTTTTTGTGTGCCACCTTTACTTGCAATACTGTTTTATTTCATAAGTAGCCTTATTGATCTCTGAGGTAATTCTTGGATGGTAAATTACTTTCTAAAACATGTAAGAAAAGCAAAATTAGATCATAAAGCAGAGTTACCTTTACAATCATGGGGAATTAAAGCAAGTGGTTTTATAGTGGGCCAAGGAATTGCTGACCTTTTTTTTAGATTTCTGTTAATCTAATACATCTCAACAAGCAGGGCTCACTCTCTGGCATTTAGCAACATTTTCAGGGAGTGTACAGAGTGTACTTCCAGCACCAGAGGAGAAGTAGGAGGCTCCTCATTTGCTTTCTTTATGGTTCCTCCTTAAAGAGTGCTTCTAGTGTATCTGGCAATCTCCATTCACCTACATGTGGAGACAGAGGCATGTTGTACTTCTTTATGTACTTTTTCCTGGCAATCTGCTCAGTAAGAATTTTCATATTCCTTCTAGCACATAAACAAGATCAAAGGTGACATTTTCCTTATTTCTTAAATTAACTTTTTGCTCTTGTAATAGTAGATGTTAAACATCTTGCAGAACAATCATGTATGCATGTTAGTGCTGTGAAAAAAAGGATCCTTCCTTTTCCTGACACGTGTTTATCACACAAAAGAAAGGATGGAGAATTGCTTTGTGTGGTACCATGGAGTAGAGCTGCAAGTACTGGAGTCAGATGACAATAAAGAGAAATCAGCGTAGGCTGAGCAACCAGCAAAAGTTCTTAATGAGTTCACATCCCAAGAGGCACAGGGAAGACTCTCATATGGAATGCTTAACATTTCATTTTTAACATCAGACTGCAAAATGGATTGAATGAGGGACTAATCCTGCTCTGGCAGAGGAAGGTACTTATAATGCAACTAATACTTTCAGGGTCAAATTCTCTGCTTGCATAAATAAGCCAAACTCTACTGAAGTCTAAGGAGACCCATCCCTTCATGCCAACAAAGGATATAGTCTTCCCTGCTAATCTGAATGTAGCACAGTCTTGAATGGAGATCGTTAACCCCATGAAGCAAGAGGCCTAGTAGAGTACTTGGGTTTCCAGGAGAGTTTTGGGGTTTTGGTTTGGTTTTGTTTGGGGGTTCCCCCCAACTATGATGAAAGCCTGAATAAGAAAAAGCAAACAGTGGCATGCTCTCTTTAACCCCCAGTGTGTAGTGTTTGTTGACTCTCATAGAAGTATCTGTCACTGTGGTGTCTCATGCAGCTGTGTAATTTTTTTTCAAATCTGGTACTGCAAAAAGAATTGTGTTGAACTAAATCTTTAATTTTTAATAGATGTGTTTGATGCACATAAGGGCATCAACCCAAAAAAGCAGCATTCTAACTGCATGCACATTACTAAACAACTTGGTTGTTTTGTATTGTGGTTTTTTGGGGAAGGGAGGTTGGGTTTTTTTGGGTTTTGGTTTTTGTGGAGGGTTTTGATGTATTTTTATTTTTGTGATCCTGATCCCTTAGTGCTTATACTTAGTTTAAACAGCTAAATCTCTCTTCCTTTCTCTTCCCTCTGCTTCCACCAGCTTCCTTCCAACAAATAATCGGTTCAAATGTGGTATTAAGATGTATCCTGGGGGATCATCTAACCTCTCACTTTCAGACCTCCAACTTTCACATGCCTAGCAGCAATTCACAATTTATTTTTTCTGCTAACTGCCTTTCAAGGCCTGAAAGAATTATCAGGACTTACTAGCAATTTCAATGGAGAACTTTTAGGCCAAGAATGAAAGTTGCTGTCATCAGATGAAAAAAACCTGATTCAGATTTTGTCAGAAATAAAAATAAGGACAGCATGAACCCACTGGAGTGTGATTCCCATTTATTCATAACAGCCATAGGCATTTAGACCCCATCAGAACACTGCGTGAAACCCCAGAGTGAAAGAGCTCAGTGTGATTGTGTGCATCACGTGGGCAGAGGAAGCACACAATTTTTGCAAGCAGGTTAGTATGGTTTTACCTCAAGATTTGGCATCAGAATGGGCTTGACTCTTCCTTCAGTTCCCCTTCAGATTGGGCAGGACCACTGCATTTAAGAAATTAAGAGAAATCTTGCCACCAGCATCAGCAGCAATATGCAGAAGTGCCCTGCAGACAGACTTGATGGCAACTGCCTGTAGTAGCCTTGCAGTGATCAAGAGTTGAAGGGCACAATTTTGCTGCTCAGGATTTTGGCATATATGCAAACCTTTTTATTGTATGTATCTCTTGAGGTGTTAATGCAATGCTCCTCTTCAAAGGTATTCTGTTCAATTTCAAGAATGTTCTCTATCAGGTCATCAGAAGTAGTGCAGAACATTGCTTTCCACTGCCAAAAGAAGGACTGATTAACAGGTCAAGAGGAACAGACATTGTGACATCCTATTTCTAAGTGTGCACTGATAACAACACAAGATGTCAGTCCAGGTTCTCTCTGTTTTCTGCTGAACACCAAGTTTTTTTATATTTTCAACGTGTAAAGAGCTAGCTGCTCTGCCTGGAAAACGCTATTTCTTAGTCTGAAAGCTTCTGGGCTAGAAACATTTTAATTGGCAAGCAGATACTTGTATGGTAACTATGTAACTTCTTCAAACAATTAAAGAACTGGGCTTTGCGGGAAAAATCTGCCTGGGGGCGGAGCCTGGATGTAGTCGCTGGGATCCTCAAAACCATTTATTTTGTTCAGAGTCACTTTTACCGTGGCAAAAACCCCCTTCTGGACACTGAGATTCCTGTGATGTGCATACTTAGTAAAAGCTTCCACAGTTTCTGCTCTCACATGCAGATTTCATCATCGAACACAACCTCATTCTTTCATTAGAGGGAAATAAATAGCTGTCCCTGAGAATTTCACATGACAGCTAGACAAATTTGAAAAAAGAATATTTACAGAGTAGTTCCAGCCAACAACAGTCAGGCTACACATTATTCTCAGGCATTGTAGAGAAGCAGTGATTTGTGTTCTCCAAAAGACTTTTTATAAAATAGTTTTTCACAGGGATGTTAGGTCATGCCAGAATAACAGAAAAGGGGTTCTTCCAGCACATATCCATGGTCAAAAACTGAAGGCTTTTAAAATATTGTTAAGTGCTCTTTGTCATAGACTACCTTCAGCATCTTCTGAAGGGTTCTTGTTTCTATTGCTCACTTCTCCTCATTTCTGATGGTAGAACACTGCACTATCACACTCTTCTTAAGGTCATCACTGGCTAAATTTATAATACAGTCCATCATGAGACCCTTCAGTGCCCCAAATTTATGTTTTTGCTATTTGTTGCAGTTAGAGTGATATCATTAACCTTTAAAGTAGACTTGTCTCCAGACTGCAAGTAGCCATTGGATTTGGAGCCTGATTATAGCAATTTCATAATGTCCTCATCTGGAGACACATAAATACTCCCTGAGCAGTTGCATCAATTGCCCCGAGTGACTCTCAAATGTCGTAGAATGCCAGGATAAAGGCACAGTATTGCAGGGCATGTAATGCATTGTAGAGTTGAAGGCCTGGATATGCGATGATGAAGCGCTCTGTGAAAACGTTAGTGCTGCACTTTAGGTTCACACATCCTTTGGCAGTGTTCACATCGTTATTGGTAGAATTCACAAGAGGACACATGGCAAGCCAGAGAGGAGATAACCCTACAAGTCATCTGATTTTCTTACAATAGTAGTGTTGATTGGGTTGGATGTCTGTCCCAGTTCTTTTCTGTGAGAAATTTAAAAATTGTTTTGAAATTTGGCATTTGGTAGGATTTTTCGTAGTATGTTCAGGACACATCTTCTTTCTGCCATTAATCTCCAACATCTTAGCCTTTTTGTCTTCATCTGTTTATCAGGCTGGGTAGCCTGAAGCTTCGTACTTTGAGGTACACTGCGTTGGAGGTGTAGTTTTAAATAATCTCTGGAAAGACTTCTACCCACTGATGAAAATGTCAAACTCCATTAATTTTACAGGCCTTCTTCAGAGACTTCTTCAGTTCAAGGGAATACTAGGTACCCATAAGGACTCCTTCCTCTCATTGCTGGAGATGCAGAGAGTGTGGCAGCTTTCTGCACGAACTGGCATAAGGGAAACAGTAGCTTGCCTTTTACCTTAATGGGAAGCACTGGAAGAAAGAGCCCATGCAGTGGGCAGACTTTTACTCTGAACATCTGAGAACAGGCTGTCAGGGTGTCAAAAAATAACTCCAGGGTGTTCTGGAGGATAATGTTTTGTTTTCTGGTGAAGAAGTACAGGCTACTAAATTCTTACTTATGCATTTTTCTGTCAGTGTCTGGTTTGTAATAAAACCAGAATTTTTTCCTGCCACCAAAAATCACTTTCCTGGTGCCCATCAGTGTGAACAGTTTGTCTAAAAGTTTTCTATGTCTTTTTTAGAGTGACTGTCTCATGAACAGGTTTGGATCTGATGTTACCATTTTCAGATAGTCCATATTTCATTGTGTTGTGTAATGCACATATCCAAAGCTGGCCCCTGGCAGATCATTCCAGTTATTTTCATGGTAACATTCAATACAGGCATGGATAAACACTCATTAAATTAAAAAGTAGTAGGCACTGTGGGACTGGATGGACATCTAAAAAAGTAGGATCCTGCTTTAAATTCACCATATTGTAACAGATGACAGATTTGACTTTTTTTTTTTTTTTTTGCCACATACATAAGTAGCCAATGAAAAGGGTTGAATGCCTCTTTTTTTCCTCTCTTTATAGTTGTCTGGAGGGAGGAATGTAACTGTGCTATCTTTAAGGAACATAAACTGGTAGATAGACTGGAAAATAGGGGTCAGTGTAATGTTGGGGTTCTGTACAGCAATAAACTTTCACCTTTGCACTGTCCTTTTTCTCATTATCTGCAGTGGGTCATCACTGCGTTCTTCTTGCATGATCTACAGGCATCTCCAAACACTTTTACATATTGTTTGCAATAATAACTGTTTATTTTACAAGTCAAAACCCCTATTGATTAGAATACTGCCATGTCATGAACTGCTGTGTTTTTTCTTTTTCCTTCAAAAATCATGCTGTTCTCTCCATAATAAGCCAGTGGTGGAAGAGGGCCCATATAAGTTTGATTTTCAGCAGTGTTGGGAAAAAATGGGGGAAATAATGGTTTTCCTCATAGACTGGAGAAGGCTACTTAGCTTTACAGGTAAAAAATTCAAAGAGTATATGAAATTTATACTCATGCTGAGCACTTTTGTGCATACAGATTTACCACTTTGGGAGATTAATTGTATATGCATTTTTCCTTTGGAAGCTGACTAACAATGAAGTAGCCATCTCAGCCTTTGGCATTATGTGCTAGTAAAATATAGCCCTAAAACTTTTTGTCCATAAACAGCTGAATGAATTTGCTGCAATACTTGCAGCAAAGCAGAGATTGTTGTCACTGCTGCTTAGAGCAATTGAATATTTCAGGGTTTTAGTCCGTAATTTTGGATTAGGGGACAGGTTGCAGCATTCTGAAAATGCTGCTGTATATGTTTTCCTCAATAATAACAGCCAGAATGCAAGTTTGATGAAAGCTTTGATCACCTTGCAAGAGAGTACTCTCCCTATCTAAAAAGCTGTGTTGCATTCATTGTGTAAATAAATAGTGGGAGAGATAAAGAGTCACTCATGCTGACAAGATGGAGTTGAGCATAACCATCAGATTTAACAGTGACCAAATGTTTCATAAGCTTTAAGTACAGATTTTGGACCTAAAGTAACAAATCTGTATTGTTCTACATTGTGTCTAGCTCCAAAGTTCTGAACTGTCGAGCCACAGCCCAACATGCTCCCTTTTGTCACCACCTAACTTCTTGCTGCTGCTTTGTGTTTCAAAATAAATAATCATAGTTTGTGCATACTAAATTCTTCCTTACTGTCTGTTTCTGCAGCCCCTACAAACTGGCTTGGCTACCCTTTAATCAGCAACACCCTCTGATGTTCTCTGAGAGCATGGGACTGCAGTCTCTGTCCAGAGCTGGGGTCTTCAGACAGCATGCTCAGCCCTCCACCTTTTTGCAACATCAAACTGAGGATATGAAGAAACATATCCTTAGATGAGGAATGAACCCCTATCCCGTAATGGTGTTACAGGTTGCTGAAAGATCCATCACAGCTACAGGAAAAGAGAGTTATCCACCACTGCCATCCTTTCTGTGTGACACTGATCTTGAAATCCAGTTTGTGGTTCATGGGCCTATTTGCCATTTTTTCTTGTCCACTTGGTCTTTTCTCGTGGACCACTTTATATTTTTTTGTTATTGACCGCTCTTGCATGTTCTTCTGAAGTTAGCATTTTGCTCTGGTTTTCCACTTTTGCAAACAACCTTGCCTGTGTCTTAAGCCCTGAGCAAAGCCCCCATCTGCCTTGTTGCTCTGTGTGGCCATCCTGCTGAACTGAGTGAGGACACAAAAGCCTCTTGGCTCATTATTACATATGTATTTCTAGATAAGTTTATGCTGGATATAGATGTATGGGGTTTTTTTATCTGAACTCCTCCTGGCCCAAAGGACAGAGGCAGGCAACCACAGGGTTGCCTGAGAACATGTGGGTATGATGATGTCAAGAAATGGCCATCAGCCAATCCTGGTGCAGTATGAGAACATGTTAAATACACCATGTTTAAATACAGGTGTCATAAAATGTATGAAAACACATGATTTTCCTGTAACTGTTCTGGTACTGTCAGGTCCCTTTACACTATGTGGTGTTTGTATCCCAGCTCCTTGAATTAGGTGTTGACTTTGTGGAACGTGCCAGACACACATATATCTACATATANAAAACAGGCAAACAACATCTCTCTCAAATGCTCTACAGTCTTAGAAAAAAAATGGAGTGTAGAAGTTGAAACTGCCTCCAGGCACTTTGAAGTTTTAGGATTGGCACTTACATAAGTGATCATACTAGGCTTTACTGAATTTGGCAGCCGTGTAGGGTTTGTGTTTTTCACACGGATGAACTGTTCTTGAACAATTTCTCCAATGTATTGAGCACAAACAGGCTTTTCTTCAACATCAAGCATGCAGGTCTCCTCTCTCTTTCTCACCTGTTCCTCCCCCCTCTCATCCTCCCACCAACAAATCAAGTTATTGTGACCACAGTGGTTGTGGATTCTGTCTAATAAAAAAAAAAATATTTCTGATAGCATAGTTCTGTTAAGAATGGGAAATTAGAAAGAAGTAAATTCACTTTGGGCTGGGTTGCAGCCCATGAAATTGTGCCAGAGAGGGAACACGCTATTGCCCTGTGCTCACAAACTTTGCAGATCAGCAATAACCACAATCCCTGTGGATTAGCAATGCTCCAGAACCAACAGTTCGAATACCTGACATATTGTGGGTTGCTCACCTGCTGTGCACTGCACCCTCAAACAGAAAACATAAATACTGCTGCTCCATTCCTGTAGCTCTGCCCTCCCCATGCAGCATCAGGATTCAAGCCTTCAGAGGAGGATGAAAAATCTTTCTTTTCTTGGCATACCAGGATACAACAGGCACAGGAAAGGAGGGGTAAAATACCTATGACATACTGAGAGTGGCTCTGTGTTGTTGACCCACATTGGTCAGCATTTGGGTTATTTTTGAAGTGGTTTTTGTAGTTTTCACCATATGAACAACACAGGGATAAGAAAGAGCTTTCTGAAAAAATGGAAACCATAGCTATTGTTACAGTTTTAGAGTGCAGTCTCTTCTAAAAATATGCCAAATAGCTATTTTAAGATGAATAGGGAAACTGGTATATTCAACAATGGTATTAAATAAATATTAAAAAATAAATTTCCTGTTTTTCATTTGAGGTCATATCAGGAATACAGATTGCCAGAACAATTATGTCTGAGTTATTTACTCTTGCTGAATTAGTCTGTGAGGAGATAAAAACGAACGACTCCCACATATTATATCAGTTAACACAAATAGTAAAAACCTTATAGCTCCATCTCTCAGAATTTCCTTTCAGATTTTTTATGCTATTGTTTCACTACCCAGGCATATAAGAATGAAATTTTGGATCTATGGATGTTTCATTTTTGTTACAGTCAAACTGATTTCTCTAATGTATTAAGGTTTTATATACCCTGCTCTATTTCTTATGGCTGCCTTTTATAATCTCATAGTATTATACAAAATCTATTTAAATGTGATGATTTTACTTTCTGTATCTGTGTTTTAGCATTTTCAACAGTGTTTCCTTTGAATGCAAATGTTGCTCATCTTTTCTGGTTCTGAAGCATTAAGGCACCAAACTACTTTTTAACATGTAGAGAATCTATTTTACCAAACACTGCAACCATTTTACATGACTGTCTGGTTTCTCAACTTATTGATTTTTTTTTTGTTTTTTACAAAAAGTAGCAGCATTGAAACAGTGATGAGCTAATTATTTGATTATCAGAGATGTTAGGCTAGCCAAGCCACTTAAACAGAGCAGCGGGTTTTTCTGTACTTTTGAAAATCAGATTGTAAATGGGTGAGAAACAAAGCACAACACTTTAAAAAACATCTGAAAGCCAAATGAAAGCAGGGATACACTTCCTAAAAAGCCCCATGCAGTTGTGCTTAAATAAAACTGTTCCTCATTGAATAGTGAATATTCCCCATAGGACATTCTAGCAAGATGATGTAAAGTAGTTCGGGTGTGGGAGGCCATACCATGAAGCACAGGAAATAGTTGAAATCTTTTGATATGTTTATAATACTAAGTGAATGGGAAATGGCTACAGCTGAGGTTGTCAACTACTTCACAGTCTGGCAGATGGTCACATTTCACTGTCAAAAATTCTCTGAAACTGCATACAGAAGCAAGGTGTGCAGGCAGTTCTGTGGCCACTGCTCAGAATATTCTCTTAAATCAATTTACTTTCAATTTAAAAGGTTTGTTTTGTTATTCCTTGTCTCCTCTTTGAGGCTCCTAAATGCTCCATACACACTTGTAATATGTAAATACGGAGGGTTTTTCTTTCCACTGATATGGTATGGCTGCTCTTTACTGCACTGAACATGCTTTTAAAACAGTCTGCAGCACCACCCATGACAATCTTGGAAGGCACTTCTGTTCCCTCTGTTTTGCTGTTTGTAAAACTGATTTCCAAATCACTGAAGAAAAAGTAGGAGATTCCCTTCCCTTCCCTTCCCTTCCCTTCCCTTCCCTTCCCTTC
>VXBB01012751.1:65995-77012 GCA_013399915.1 Illadopsis cleaveri
GAGGTGACAGAGTTTTGCTACCACCTGGCTCTTCCTCCTGCACTTGAGAGGTGACTAAGGATGACAGATTCAGTACAGAGATTTCTAAGCTATATATGAGGTGTTAAGGGAATCAGAAATAATTTCTGCACCAGTGCTTCTCTTCCAAAAATGTTATGTGTCTTCATATTTTAACTATCTGCTGCATATCCTTGGGGAACAGTAGATGGTAAGTTCTTTGGGAAGGTCTTTAAACACACTATGACAACTTCAAGAACTTTTTATTGTGGTTAATCCTAGATCTTGTATAGCAAGCTAAGCCTCACCCAGAAAGCCTCACCCATCAGAGTTTATATGTGTTATTATACTTTGGAATGTTAAGTGTTTTAGATGCAGTCTCTGCTGGGACCTCTTATATAAAGAACAGGTTTTCTTCTATGAAGCAAGCAAGTATTCAAAACACACCCCCCTCCCCCAAAAGAAAAATCTGAAATTGCATTGTATTGCTTAAGTTTTTAACAGTTTGTGATACATTTTTTATAACAAGAAAAGTTAAAAAAAATGCTGTCACATACTGAATTTTGAACAAATCGAAATCAAAGGATTAAGTGTTCTAAGCACTTTACCACTTCATCCAATTAGTTAGTTTCAGTGTGGCTTTTCTATCTCTGAACTGCTTCCAGTAAACGTCTAATGCAGAAAGTTAAACCCATTGATATGCTTCTACTACTGCACAGAATATAGTGAGGTTTTTTCCTACAAAGTAGTTTTAATGTTTAAATATGCATATTATTTCTTTTTTTCTTTTTTCTTTTGCTATGCTGATTCTTGGGATTTTTGCAACTTGTTTTACTAATTCACTATATTTTATTACTCTGAAATGGATTCTACAGACCTTGAAACATCATTTTCTTGAAAGTGTTTCTGGCTCAATATCTTGAAAGACAGATCTCAATTACATGCAGTGCAGCTAGAGTTAAAAGGTGCCAACAGGTGAAATCTGATTGATGCATACACAATAGCCAACAAAATGCTTTGTTTGTTTGAGGAAATGGAAAGTGGCAAAGGAGAGGGGAAGGAAAGCTAGCACAGGCATGAGATAGTAGTTTTCTACTTGCTTCACTGTTCTAGTCATTGATGGTAAGATATTTTTCTAGAGATTGAAACCCCTTCAGCTTCACCGTCGGGGATGGAATACTTTATTAAAACTGCATGTTCTAATGAAATTATTAACTTTAAAAAAAATGGGTATTTTTTTCTCACTAACAAATTTAATTTTTCAATCATTGCTGTTTTCTGCATAAACTGTTTCTTCCACTGGTTATTATTTATTTAACTTTAAAGGTTCAAGTTAAAGTCATGCCAGATATTATTTGTAAAAAAAAAAATCATGTTTGCTACTTATTACTAATGTTGAATAGTATGTAGTTAAAAATGAAGAAGAAAAGGAATCTGAAGATACTCATGTGATGCACTTCACCTACTCTGTACCTCTGCTAAATCTGTCTGTGCAATAAAATAAAACACAAACAAAAAATAAAATAAACAAGCTGAAAGTCATTGCATCATTTGCAAACAAAAGAGGATAAAAAAGGGAAACTTGTACTCACGTTTTTTATATTCTTTGAAAAAGCTTTGAGCCCTTCACTGCCTACACTGAGTAGCAGCTGACATACAAGAATAAAGAGCCAACCAACCCTTTGCGACACCTAAGGCTCCCTCATTCGTAATCCCTCAACCATCTAAGCAGGATCAAATTATCACAACTTTCTACATATGGGAAAGGATTGTGTACTTACAGTACAAGCTGCTCCTCACTGATGCAAGCTCCAGTTATGAAAGCTCCTAGGTGGCAACTGAATATCTAAATGGAAAAGTCATCCCCTTTGTAGTTTCTGAGCTGATGCAAAACCTGAACCCCTGGAATTAATTTTGTAGAGTACTGAGAACACATCACTATTGTAGAGGTGAATTTTGGCCAAACATGTTGTGTAATTCTGAGAACAATGGAGGAAGATGCTTAAAGCCCAAAGAGTTAAATTTAACATCAACTTACCACATGTTACGCCTGCTCAGAGGATCTACCTCAATTTAGAGCTGCAAGTCTGTGTTTAAAAATGCATTGCCATTTCAGCAGGAAATAACCTGTTTATATAGAAAAAAGAGAAACAGAATAATCCTATCTTGCAGGTAATACTAAGGCAATGTTGCTGGGAGGAAAAAGCTAGATTTTCTCAGGATGTAGCCTGCCTGCATTCTAAACATGGAGAAAAACATATTCTTGCCAAGCATGTTATCTTCTGGTTAATGCTGAAAGTGTCTTCAAAGTTGCTAAACAGTTTGTTTTGTTTTTCTGAACAAGGAGAGTCATTCTCTCCCTACTCATGAAGCCTTGATATTTTCTTAGTTCTTAAAAGATCTTACATTTTCCTAAATCTTCTCAGAGCCCTGAGCTGATGATAGTGTGGACTTGCTATATTGTGCCTAACAATATTGTTGTGAGTCTCACAAAAGAGAAAGAAGCATTCTTCTGTAAGTACTGTTAATTTTTTCTGTGTTTAAGTATAGATTTGTTAAATATCTTCAAGTCCATTTGAGTAGGAAGACACATTCAGAAACTTCTGTCCTTTCCCTAACTACTTATTAATTCATGACTCTACTTTGTAGACACAAGTGTTACAGAGCTATTAGACAACAATGGTACAGTTCCGACATTGCCTGTAGCTATAAATTTGGTGCGAGAATAGGGAAATCTTACCTTTTGTATGCAAACCATACACAATTCATAATGTACGTAGTAACAATTGTCAATAAATATTTATTGACAATTATCAGACGGCTTGGTTTTACCTTGAACCATCAGGCCCTTCAGACAGCTGTAAATGCCAGGAAACATCCTTCTTATTTCTTAAAAGATAAGCATAATTTGTAATTATAATTTGCTTATTATAATTTGTGAAACTTGGAAACATCTCATTCCTGACAAATTCATGACAAATTTTGTTCATGAAAAAAACATGAACAAAAGCAGGAATAAAATCATGTTTTGTTCTGCCATATTTTGTTTCTTGGATCATATGGCATTTATGACATCTTTTAGCCCACACTATATGTACAGGAGCCTTAACCTCTATAATTACATGCTGCTAAAACCAAAAATGTTTATGCATAATGTTTATGTCTTTTCCTAACCATATGTCTGTAAAAAAAACCCCCAAAATTATAGAAGTTCATCTGTCATGCATATTCATAGAATGTTCCTGGTGTACTTGAATAGTGAAGTGCTTTTCAGTTTAAGCAACTATGCTTCATGTAGCTGTACTCGAAAGAGCATTTCTAAAATACTAACCACAGAGTTTGTTTGTTGTATAACTAACAGATTTTAAAGAAATATCAAATGAAAGGGGTTGTAAATCTCAGTGTGAAAGAGTTGTTATGATTTCCCATGAAGATGTAAGCCACAAACCCACCATGCCTTCTCTGCACAGGGCAAAGACTGTCAACAATGTCTGACATAACACATAAAGGATGGAGAGAAATGTGGCAGTCTTTAGTCCTTGCATATGCTGCTTCATTGACATAGTTTTATTTAGGATTCCCATATGATTTATTTGGCTCATCAATGAGGTGCACGTTTTCCAGGAATAATCCAAGTATGTCAATACATGTGCCCAGAATGCTGTGGGACTGTTCAAATAGGCTCATGGTGGGAACTTGAGGGACATGCGTAATAACAATACATTTTCAAGTGGTTTTGCAACAGACTTATAGGAGCTGCCATGAACCTTTCACAAGCAGCCAACGCAATTTTAGCCAGATTCTTGTTTGATTGTCACAGCTTGCATTTTGCCTGTTGTGTTAGCAGATTGTGGAGGTACTTGCAGGTACTAGCCAAAAAATTTTAAGTGAAGGTTTGAAGGTAACTGGGAGAGCTAGCTGTTATAAAGGGGCTTTGCACTCCTGACTAAGCACTTGCAGCCTTTACCTCCAGACAGATGTGGGCAGCAAGAGTCACACCACTACAGCATTTCATCTTAGTATCCTGATAATTCTCTTAGGCTTGGTAGGCAAGCACGTCAAAGAAAGCATAACAGTACACCACGGCAGGTGGGGGCCCGTCCCTGGATCTGCACACCCTGCACCTGCATGACTGGCTATGCCTGCCTGCTTTGTGCGTGCCACAGCGTCCCACCCTTGCCAATATCCCCTGCTCCTGCTTTAACCATGCAGGCCTGCATGGTTAAAGCAGGAGCAGGGGATATTGGCANACTGCTGCCTCCCCGCTCGCCCTCGCCCTGGGGCTCCTCGCCGTCGCACAGGTAAGGGAGCCCGCGGGTCGCTTATCCGCCTCTCCGGGACGCGGCTCCCTCGCTCCGCTGGGGCGGCGAGAGGTCCGCACCTGCGGCTGCCGCGGTGCTCCCGGGCTGGGGCAGCGCTGCCGCGGTCGGCTCCTCCTCGGCTGACAGGTAGCTGCCGCGGCTGCCCGCAGGGCGGGCGGCCGGGAGGCTCTGCCGGCTGCTGGGTTTGCCGAGCGCACGTCTCCCTGAGCCTTGCTGGTCTCACCAGCTCCCTGAAGGGAGAATGGAAGGGTCGTTATTAGAAAAGTTGCGATGTTGCTGAGCTTTTTCCAGTGTCGAGCGTGAGGTTCTCAGCCTGCTTCACTGAGGAAAAATAACTCTCCAAGATGCAGAGAATCTTAGAGAGTCCCCGCCTGCGTTTCTCACACGGGTGTTTCTTTCCGAAAGTCGAGACCTGGAGCCGGGGCTGTGTCAGTGCTTTTCCCTTGGGTGTAATTTGCATCCTCTAACGTGCTTTACAGGTAGTCATTCATCAAGTTGCCATTGCCCAGCTTTTATTTCAGACTCTAGCCAAATAAAATAATGATAATAATGATAGTAATGAAGATAATAATAATACTAATAATAATACTGCAAACTCAGTGAGTGAGGATGCACCAGTTACCCCTCTGGAGACAATGTATGAACGTTCAGCTTTGTTTGTGCCTTAAGGAAGGTGTAAACATGGCTCTCTTAAACCGTTCCCATTTGATTTTTTTCTTAAATTTCAAAGATGAACTTTAAATAAGTAATAGCACATTTCAATAACAATGACACTTTTGTATTTAGGGCAATATCTTAAATCCCTCAATAAAACAAGCAACACCTTAATTGAAAAAATATATACAAGGTCACTTCAAATAAACTTAGAAACACAATTCTCTCTATATGCATTTTTGGTCTCCTTCTGTGCTCCTGAAATGTGTTTTCTCCTCAGCTGAACTTCTGTAATAACTGTACTTCCATGGGCAAGTTGGCCTAGTCATCTAAGTAAAGTTTCTAGTTTTGGTAGAGAAACTTTTGTGTTGGGTTGTTTTGCCTTCTGTTACTGCATCACTTTGGATTCCATGCAAGGAATCTATTCAGAAGCACAGTGGAATGCCATTAGGGATGAAGTGTGATGCCAACCTGCACCTGAAGGCATGTGGCCAGGACTGGATCAGGGCTATGTCACTGGAAAAGTTGTTGAAAAAGGTTGCAGGTTGCTTTGGTAGCATTGGTATCCTCAGGATGCCCAAATTGGTCCGTAGAGACCAGTCTCCAATGGCATCTGCTGACTGTTCTGATATAGGCCACTAGAATTGTAAGAACTGTGATCCTGCAATGGAAACCTCATCTGCCACTTCCTTTAATCCTGCCACCAATTCTGTTCCTAGGACTGAGATCGAGCTGATCTCCCCTGGCACCCTGCTCTATCCCTGCTTATCCTGAACCTGTGCACCTGCTTTCTCTCTTTCTTGCAAGCAGATCTGCTTTATGAGGAACTAAAATACCTCCTTATTTCTTTTTTATATGCAAATACAGACTATTCAGGCTTACGTTTGAAAATTGTGGAGTGAGAGATGCAATGCAATGGTTTGGGAGCTGAAACTGGCAATTTAGTTTCCCTGGGCTTTTACATTGGATATTTAGTTACAAAAATTTCATTTTACACTTATTGAGATAGTGTTACTCTTGAAATAGTATTTTGGCGCTGCCTCCTGCCTCTAGTCTCAAATTTACACACGCATAGTGTGAATAAAATCAGTTGTCTTCATGGACAGCATATCCTAGGGCCAAGAACATAATCAGCTTGGAAGACCTCCTGTTGCTTTTCTGGCATTTCTAATGCGAGATAGTGGAATAAGTGGGGATTAAAGTTATGCTTCACTGAGAAGCCACAGGTTATATGCCTGTATGCCTGTATCACCAGGAAGATATACATATATATATAAACAAACTGCAATTCTGTAATGCTGCATTTATTAACTTAAAATTTAGATTCATTTAAGATGAAAAAATACTCTTCTGATTTACTAAGTATGACCATCTATTTAGCGTTCGGATGATATTTCTATACCATTTACATGAATGGTTTGGATTGCAAGGGAACTAAAATATAATCTGGTTTCAAATTTCCTGACATCAGACTATGGTTTTCAAAGCCCCATCCAGTCTGACTCTGAACATTTCCAGGTATGGGACAAAAACCATGCTAAGTCCTTTCAATCCTTTTCCTTCCTTCCTTCCTTCCTTCCTTCCTTCCTTCCTTCCTTCCTTCCTTCCTTGCTTCCTTCCTTCCTGTCCTCCAATAATATGTTGCTGTTATTACTGTTTTAATTATTATTTACAATAGTTACTACTATTTTTAAACTAGACCAAACTGGGTCTTTTCAGCAGTGATAAATAGGATCTATTAATAATTGTAGGTCTGAACTCTTTTTGGAGCTCTATTTTGGAATTAAGTACAAATTCACTTGGGTTGACATGTGCTCCTACTGCATTTTCTGTTCAGTGTTTCTGTGGAATTTCAATTCCCTCTTGATTTTTCCATTGTTTTTAATGGCTACAACTTTTTTTTTTTTTTTTAAATTTTGTTCTCCTTTGAGTCTATAAATTAATATATAGGCTTTTAGTGGAACTTCTCTTATTAGAGTGATCTTCTTACAGGGATTTGTTTTTAAATTTGTGGTTGCAATTATAGCAGATACCTCAATAAAAGAACCTAAACTAGCATCTAAAATTGCATTGTACATAATAGCTATTGTAGCAGATGCAGTTTTTAGCTCTCCCTAAAACTTCATGTATGAGCTTCATGGATAAGTGCATGCGCACATGTGTTTTCTGGGCTGACTGGTTATGAGCAGGTTTAGGTCTGGAAGGGGTATAAGCAAATGTAATTGGTAAGGAGGTTTTGCACGGTGGTAATTGAATTCTTAGACTATTTCACAGAATCACAGAATCACAGAATTTCTAGGTTGGAAGAGACCTTCAAGATCATCGAGTCCANGCCACATATTTGCTATATGCTGTTCTATTTTGTATTTAAATTGTTATGCTTGCTACTGTGTACCCTTTTTATGTCTACAACTTATGTTATGGGGTGGAAGGAAGTGAAGTGGTGGTGTTTTGTGTATCAGGAAATAGTCATATGGAGAAGATAGCATCTTTTTAAAATACTTGCATGCAGTGACAAAATAGTAAATTATATTAAGCAGTTACATTTATCCTTCTCCAGATAATACTTGCCCACTGAAAATCCACTGAGTTTTGCTCTGTTGTCTAGAGAAGACTATAACTTCTCTTCTCTTGGCTGAAGTTGAAAATAAACCCAGTCAAAGATACTGAAAATAAAACCCCATTCCCTACCTTTGAAAAACTGACTATATTAGTAAGAAGATAAAAATGCTTGAATCAGGAGTAATTTCAGATAAGACTGCAGGAAAAATATGAAACGAGGACAAAATATTAGTGTACAAGTATTGTATTTATATAGGTCAATTAATCACCTGGTGCTAAAATATCACCATGCACCTACTTGCTTCATATAGAATCATCTTGAAAGCAGTTTGTACCCATCAAAGCAATTTTGTAGTGTGTTTTTTATAAATCTTGGAAGCATTGTGATCAAAATTATATTGATGAATCTAATTATGGTTGGCAATGTTAAATTTGAGCAAACTCAAAAGTCGTTTCATCTTGTTGAGGAAGGTTTAAATTTAAATAAACTTCTGTTACTTTAGAGTTTTCTTTTGAGCTTTGTAGTAGATCAAATGGATTCTTGGTTACATTGTCAAGGCAAAAATCACAGTGAGGTATATATATTTTTTTTACATTATCATCTGACATATTGAAGTTCCTGCTGTTTCACCCTCCCTTTCCACTTAGAATCACAGAATCATAGGCTGGATAAGTTTGGTAGAGACCTCTAGACATCATCCTGTCCAATCCCCCCAGTCAAACAGGGTTCCATGGAACCAACTGCCCAGGATCATGTCCAGGCAGATAAGGAGACATCACAACCTCCCTGGGAAATCTGTTCCAGGTCTCACACTAAGAGTGTCCTAATGTCCAGAGGAAACAACCTGTTTTGCATTCTGCAAACATTGCCTCATATTCTGTTGCTGGGCACCACTGAAAAGAGCTACACTTTATCTTCTTTGCACCCTCTCTTCAGGTATTTACATGTATTATCAAGATCTCCCCATGCATTTCTCCAGGCTGCACAGTTCCTCTCAGTCTGTCAGTCCATTCCCCTCGTCATCGTCGTGGCCGTTTGTTGGACTCCTCTTGTGTGTCCATCTTTCTCGTGTGCTGGAGAGCCTAGAACTGGACACTAATCTCCAGGCATGGCCTCACCAGTGCTGAGTTGAAGGGAAGGATCACCTCCCTCAGACTACTGGCAGTCATTTGATTAATGCAGGCCAGGAAAACATTTGCTTTCTGCAGTGCAAGGGAAACATTGCTGGCTAATGGTCAATTTTCTGTCTACCAGCTCTGACTGTGCCCCATGTTTTTATGCAGAGCTGCCCTTAACTTTACAAAAACACTTTGCACTAGCTTTTTACCATGGTGGGCTAACTTCAACTGGTAGTACACCTGGCTTCAACCAACTGTTCTTAGGAAAGCTTAATGAAAAACTGTATTGGCATTTCTGAGATTTCAGGTGTATGGGACAAAATTTAATTTAAAGCCATTCTTATGACCTTTCTTTCATAAAAATCTGACGTCTCCTTAGTTTCTTTGTGAAGAAGGGTTCAATATTTTGTAAGAGAAAGGACATGCACTGGCAATGTCAAATGCTAAAATTATGAAAGTGAGAATAACTTAATTGCTTAAGTTACAGATCTCTGAGCATTCATAGCCTGCAGCTCACTAGAGATTTAAGCTGTCAGCATTTTCACACGTTTTCACAGGCCATATGTGAATATGTGCATATGCCAGGGAAAGAAGCAATACTTCCTCTTCTCTTGTTGCACCAAAGTCAGGTTATTCACAAAATGCTATTACATATGGATCCAACAGCAGTTATATTTTCAGGGTAATGAGTATGCACAAAGGGAGGGTGAATCAAGGGTTTGTGAATTAGTGCAGATTAAAAAAGAGCTACAACAGGTTCGGTGATAAACAGAGGGGATGGGAATATTTTAGCACTGGTCTGATAGTAGAGTTTCTGAAAAGATCTCTGAAAATATTAGTAGTTCCTCTTGTGTATGACCCCAATAAACCCCTCTTCTATAATAGCTTTTGCCTCCTGAAGATGAAGGGAAGAGAGGAAATCAAAATATATTTCTGAGGCATCTATCTGATTTGGAATTTCATGCCCTTGTAAATTGCTTCTCTTAGAACAGAAACATAACCTATGCATTAAAATGCACCTCTGTTCCTGATGTAGAAGTTCACATTGGGTGCAAGAAGTGAACACTACGAGAGCTTTATGGGAACCTCAGAAGATGTAAATTATTGCTGCTAATTTTTCCCAAGGATTAAGGAATTCTGTGTGGCTATCAGATAGTCCTGTGTTTTACATCAGGACTTTTGAAAATCTTGATTATAAATTGAATGCTTTCCTCAGACTTTTTTTAGACTTTCACTTAACATGAAAAAGGAAAAAAAAAAATAATTCACTGTAATCCACAATTCCACACTTCAATAATTTTACTCTTCAGTGTCCTTTCTTTTGTTTGTTTATTTGTTTGTTTGTTTGGGAGGTTGTTTTTTTTTTTTCCTTTTTCATGAAAAACACAATAAAATATGCCTTGCCTGTGATCTAGAAGATAATGAAATATAATGAAGTTTTCTATTTGGATGATGTATGGTGAATACACTAGCAAGTCATTAGCTGGATTTTGCACTGCAGTATTCCCTGTATGCTTCTGGTCCTGTATTGTAAATCTTCCTATAACAGCTCCTGTACAACACGAGTGCATGTTGCTCTTGTGCACCTTAAGGCACTTTGCATTCTGAATTTGCAGTTCTGTCCCAGCTGCAAGCAAGATGTTTCTGTTACAGTAAGCAATGTAATGGCAATGTAACATGTCGTTTACAAGACTTGGTGAATGATGCCATGTGCATCTGAGTCATGCCCCTATTAAATTTAATTAAACTCTTTACACCCTTTTCAGTCTTAAGGGTATATTTTTTATGCTTTTTTAGAGAAATGTGCAGTCAGCATATTTGTCGAACATGTACATGCAAGGAAAGCTACCAAGAGGGGGAGAAGTGGAAAGCAGAGGCAATTCAAGGCCTTTTGGAAATGTATCTACTGGAGCTGCAGAAGTTATCTTAGAATACATTCTGGGATGACTAGGTCACTGTTGTTTGACACAATTACATTTCTTCTGGTGGAAGGAGAAAAGAAAGGAGAGAAAAAAAGATGCAGCTGTTCACTTGGACTGAACATATAGGTGAAATTGTATTATAACTATGAGTTCTGCTGATACAGAACTGCTGTTTATTTCAGCATGTTCTACTGAGTGGATAACAGCAGTATTGTATGTGCTGCTTACACACCAGTTCAAGAGTGGCGTGGGAACAGAGGGGGTGATCTAGCAGGACTGTCTGATCTTGGCCAATAACATTCACCAGAGGAATTAAACAAAGCTCATTCTTGCATCCATGCCTCAGATTTTTCGTAGTTCTATATGGCTAGATGTCATAAATAATGACTACGTTACATCAGTCCCAGATATGGCTTGTGGAGTGTTGTTTGATCCTGCTGC